>CAUYQG010188492.1:0-12386 GCA_963574415.1 Tarsius wallacei | reverse complement strand
GTGTGTGTGTGTGTGTGTGTGTATTTATACAATGGTTGCCATGTGATGTATATTCAATTTAGTATTGTTAATAATAAAAGTACTGGGTTTTCCTTAAAAATGTATTTTTCCTTTAATGCAAACATATTAAAGTAAGAATTTTATTTGGGAAAATAGCCTATTGAAGGAAACATATAAGTAATAGGTGAGTGCGGGGAAAGATAGTTTTTGCTTTCCAACCAATGAGAAAAAGCAAAGAAATGTTAAAATGTCGAAACAAATCCTCACCAACTTGATCTTTTAGAGTTCTATAAATGGAAAAAAAGTCTGAATAATCTTTTAATTAGTTGGGGATGATGGCAAGGGGAGGCTATTTGCGTCTTCAGCAAACACAGCCCATGACCTGGCAGCTAGAGTTCTACGGGGGCTTTTGTTCCCTGTGCTTCCAAGGGGCATAGAGAGTGGTAGGGCAGACCACAGAGGTTGTGTGACACTGGACATAAACCTTAACCTCTCTGTTCCTCTGCTCCCTCCTCTATAACGAGGAAAACAGCACCCTCCTCATAGAGTTATTGTAAGAATTAAATTATATACTTACATATGAGGGGGGACCCCCCCAAACCCAGGATTTATTTATTTTAAAATGTGTATTCTTACATGTTTAAACTTCAGTCATCTTCAAAGTACTCTCCGTCTGATGCAATACACCTTTCGAGACACTTTTTCCACTGCTCAAAATAGTTTCTGAACTCGTCAGTTTTCATGCCTTCCAGTGCTTCTGATGTTTCTGTTTCACTTCTTCCACATCGACAAAATGTTTCCCTTTGAGGACTTTTATCATCCAGGGAAACAAACAAAAAAATCGCTGGGGTGGAATGGGGGATGTGGGGGGATTGGGTGACTAGGGAGGGTGGAGCATGGGGATCATGCCGTTTTTTGGTGAAAAACTGCTGAACACTTAGCATAGTGTGGGCAGGTGCGTTTGGAAATCATCCATCATGAAATGGGCAAACATGTTCAAAGAATCTCCAAAAGAAAAAGATTAACTGAAGCTGAATGCAGCCTCTTACAACGCTAGCCAGTACACTGGTGCCAATGAGTTTCTAGAACACTTACCTAGTGGGGGAAGCCTGTACTACAAGCAGCCCACCCTCCAAAAGATAATTCTGGGTTTTTTTGGGTCCCCCTAGTATGATGCCCTTAGAACAGTGTCTGGCACAGAATGAGCACTCAATTAATCTTAGGTGTTATTATTACACTAATTCATTTGAGGGTTATTATCTCTTTCCTGGTGTACCAGAAGAACAGGGGTCACAATTTAACTGACGGGCTACTAAGGGGCCTGCATTGAATGTACCCTATATAGTGGGGTAATTCAACAGGAAATACTAAAAGCTGGCACTGTTCTAGGTTCCTGGAATACATCAATGAACAAAAATAAAAATATAAGCCTCTGCCTTTGTGGAGTTTACACCCTAGCAGGGGCAAATGCAAAACAAATAATAAACATAATAAGTAAGTAAAGTATAGAGTATGTTAGACAATGACAAGTTCTTGGCAAAATAGAAAAAGAACAGCATGCAGGGAATTATGAGTTCAGGCAGAGGGGACAGGTTGCATGGAGGTGACGACTGAGCAAAGACATGCAAGAGGTTTAAGGAGTTGACACTGCAGGGCATCAGAAGGAACCGGGTGCACAGAGGCCAGCTCTTGTCTCCGTTTCCATCGTTCTCAGCCGTCTCAGGGCTTTCAACATCTATATGCTGAAGACGCCCACATTTATGTCGCCGACATGGACCTCTCTCTCCACTCTAGACTTCTAGACTTGTCTCTATATCACAGTCTTTTTTCATCTTGGTCGATGGCAGCTTGATTCTTCCAGTTGTTCAGCCAAGACCTTGACATTATTCTTGACTCTTTCACATACCTCCACCAATTTGTCAGGAGATTCTATTGACTCAGCCTTCAAAATATCCCTAAGCTCTGCTCACTTCTCACCCTCTTCACTGCCACCCTTCCAGCGTGAGTGCCCATCCCCTCTTGCCTGCATTAGTTCAGCAGCTGTGACAAAAACACCCTCCTTCCATCCTTGCACTCTGTTGCATATTCTCAATGTAGGGTCCAGAATTATCCTTTAAAAATACAGCTGAGACTGGGTCACTTCTCTGCTCAAAACCATCCAATGAATCTTCATCTTACTTAGAGTAGAAGCTAAAATCCTACAGATGTACCACAAATTGTCCTTCTTACCTTTCCACCGTGTCTGCGTCTCACCTCTCATCTCGCCAGGCTTCTCTTCCTTCCCCTTGCTCCAGACACACTGTTCTAACTCGGTCACACACCACCTATCTCAGGGCCCGTCCTTCACTGGACCTTCTGCCCGGAAGGCTCCACCCTCAGAAACCCACACGGCCTCCTTCAAGTCTTTGATCGCATCCCACCTCCTCAATGAGGCCCACCTCTTTCCTATAATATATATTTTTTTCCTTAGCATGCACTGTCTTGATATCTATGAGTGTATACTTTATGGGGTTTTTTTCCCCTTATTTTCTCTCTTCTCCACTAAAGGGCTGGGATCTTTGTTCTGTTCACTATTGTGTCCAAGTCCCTAGTGCAGTACCTGGCACACACAAGCTCAACAAATATATGTTGAAGGAATGAGTGCCACTCTCTCTGTTACATATGACATTTCTTTAAAAATCTTTTTTTAGTACTGTATTAGAAATCTTTTTAGCAGTGTGTGCACTAATATTTCCATTATCAGTATTTATTCTGATAATTATTTTTTCTTTCTTTCTTTTGTTTTTGAGTCAGAGTCTCACTCTGTTGCCCAGGTTGGAGTGCCTATGGGTACTGCAGCCTCAATCTGCTGTGCTCAGGTGATCCTTCCACCTCAGCCTTCCAAGCAGCTGGAACTACAGGCACACACCACCATGCCCAGCTACTTTTTTTGATTTATGTAGAGACACGGTCTCACCAAGTTGCCCAGGTTGGTCACAAACCTCTTGGTTCAGGCAATCCTTTCGCCTCTGCTTCCTAAAATGCTGGGATTACAGGCATGAGCCACCGTGCCTGTCCTGATAATATATTTTTGCAATTTGGATTATTCTGTGATAACGTGTGAGGTAGACACTGCTTTAAAATATACCTAGGATTTTGTTTTTATTCACACCTGAATAAAATTCATACCTATGAGGCCGACAGGTCAGGAGATGACAGCTGTTGAAAAGATAGTTTGTTATTCACAGTTCCCAAGAGGAGGAGCATGCCACATCATGCAGGGTCACATGGAGAGGCGCCAGGGTTGGTCAGGAAGTGGAGGGAGGGGAAGGTGTGGGCACCACCAGCCCGAGCCCTCACTGTGTTTTCTGGGGGGAAAGGCAAGGCAGAGTAAGCAGATTTAGGATTGGCTAGTTTGAATATTTTGGCAGGCTCTGGGCTACAGGAGTGACCCTTAGCCATCCTGTACCTGGTCCCAGAGTGATTTAGGGCAGGTGGATTCCGTAATGCACTATGGGTGGGGGGGGGAATGGGGAAGGGGTTCTGGGGGGTTGATCAAAGGAGGTGGCTGGGGGTGTGGACCCAGGATTGGTTGGTTTTCATATCAAAGGCAAGCTAGAAGGCCAGTGGTTTTCGATCTCCAGGAATTAATTAACACTGGGAGGGGCAGTCCCTCCTCAGGTCCCCAAGGCCCCAAGATGTTAAAGGATCATTAAATACAGAAAATTAAATTTTAAAAAAAGGCCAGGCTTGGTGGCTCAGCTTGTAATACCGCGCTTTGGGAGGCCGAGGTGAGTGAATTGCCTGGGCCCGCGGGTTCGAGACCCACCTAGGCAACTTGGTGAGACCTCATCTCTACAATAAATTTTAAAAAAACTAGCTGGGCATGGTAGCGCGTGCCTGTAGTTCCAGCTACTTGGAAGACTGAGGTGGAAGGATCACCAGAGCCCAGCAGGTTGAGGCTGCGGTGGCTGGGAGCGTGCTACCACACTCCAGTCTGGGCAACAAAGTGAGACTCCAACTCAAAAAAAAAAATAAAATAATAAAATAAATGATTATTGCAGGTACATATTTAAAACTGTAGCTCAAAAACTGTTTCATTCAGTCCTGTTTTTTTCGACCTGTAGTCTCACTCTGTCACCCAGGCTAGAGTACAGTGGCACAATCATAACTCACTGCAGCTTTGACCTCCTGAGCTCAGGGAAATCCTTCTGCCTCAGCCTCCCAAGAAGTTGGAACTACAGGTGTGTACTATCAGGCCCAGCTAATTTTTTTGTAGAGATGAGGCTTCTTTATGCTGCCCTGGCTGGTCTTGAACTACTGGCCTCAAGTGATCCTCCCTCCTTGGCCTCCCAAAGTGCTGGGATTACAGGTGTGAGCCACTGCACCCCATTCAGGCCTTCTGGTATGCTTTTCCTTGGCCTGGCCTCTTTTCTTTCTCTCTTTTCTTTCTTTAATTATTATTATTTTTTTTTAGAGACAGGGTCTCACTCTGTTCCTCCCACCTCAGCCTCTTGAGTAGCTGGCACTGCAGGCATGTGCCACCACACCCAGCTAGGTTCATTGTTGTTGACAGGGTTTTGCTATGTTACCCAGGCTGGTCTCCAACTTCTGGTCTCAGCTCCCAAAGTGCTGGGATTACAGGCATGAGCCACCACATCCAGTCTTCTCTTTCCTTTTTCATATGACTAGTACTTATCCTTCAGATTCTAACCTGAAGGCCATTCATCAGGGAGACCGCGTGAGGGCACAGCTTGTCCTTTCTGTTTACTACTTCCCCAGTGCTTAGCGCGGCCCCTGACATGGGCGAAGGCTCAGGGAATATCTCCATGATCCTAAAGAGAAATTTAACGCAAAGACCAACTCTCAAGGTATAAGATGAGCAAAATTACAAGTGTGTTTCCAAAAGAGTTAAAGCAGTGTACTGGAAATGTTTAGATGGCTGTGATTCACAATATTTTTGTTTTCTTGTCATTGGCCCTACTGACTTCTTTCTTCAGGGTCACATGATTGTATCCGCCATATGTGTAAAAGAAGAGTTTTCAACTAGCAGTCGAATCCATCAATTAACAACCCGACTTTGCAGTGTGAAGGGAGTCTGCTACATAATGTCCAGAGCCTTTTCAAGGCCCTCGTTCCAGTGAGTAGGTCCGACACCTTCTTAAAGACTTCACACGGTCACAACATTCCATAACGCTGTTAATGCAAAGTGGTTTCTCAACTTTATTTATTTATTTATTTTTGAGTTGGAGTCTCACTCTTGTCGCCCAGACTGGAGTGCAGTGACACACTCATGCTCACGGCCACTGCAGCCTTGACCTGCTGGTCTCCGGCGATCCTTCCGCCTCAGTCTTCCAAGTAACTGGGACTATAGGTGCATGCCACCACGCCTGACTAGTTCTTGTGATTTATTGTAGAGACGAGGTCTTGCCAAGTAGCCCATGCTGGTCTCGAGCCCCTGGGCTCAGGCAATCCTCTCACCTTGGCCTCCCAAAGTGTTGGGATGACAGGCTGGTTTCTTAACTTTAAAACACATGCTCCCATTTCCAAAGTAGGATTTTGGAGTTGGTGGAAACTTGGGAAATTTGACCTGGTTTCACCATTTTAAAAACACCCCAAACTTCTACAAGTTACCCTTACCATACAGATTTTGTCCCATGGCCTTGGGAGAAAACACTCAACTGATGGACTCTGCGCTTTCTCTAACTCACTAAGATGTTTAAAGCAGGGAATGGCCTGGCAGCAAAGTTGCACAGTCTGGTTGCTCCTGAATGCCCAGGCAAAGGAATCATCAATTGCAGAAAGTGCTATCTGATTACATTTCCATGTCAATTTGCATTCTTTTCCTTTGATGAGAACTTTTCTGTGTTTTCTAAAGGAAGCTTTTTGCTCCTAAGCAATTAAGGAGAGGTTTTTCACCTATGCCTAACCTTTAATGACAAGTGAATTTGAGCGTCAATGAAATTACAGTGGAATTTAACACAAGATAACATTTCTCAGGCCACCTACATTGAGTACTTTTCTATAAGAGGGAGCCAAGGGGCTCGGAAATGTCCTTTTCATCAGCTGTGATACATTCTAAGGAATTATTAAACAGGAATGCAGGGCAAGAGGAATAAGAGCATGGCAATACATCACTTATTTTTCCAGGCTGTCAATCAGCAAGCTTGTGTTGAGCCCAGCCATGTGCTCCAAATCAGGCTGGGGCTGGAAGCCTGAGTTGAGAGATGCAGCTCTTGTCATCACAGGTCAGTGCCACTTTAAAGCTCTCTTTGTGAGCAAGGCTTCTCTCCTTGCGCTCCCAAAGACATTGTGTTCACAGACCTCTTGGTTTCAAGAAACAAAGCCAAGTTGATTCAGATGGAGAGGAAAAAGGAAATTTCTTATAAAGCATATGGGTATCTTATGGAACTTCAAGGCAGCGCTTCAGGGCCTCAGGAAGGATGGGAAGTAGGGTCAATCTGTCCTGAAAATCCGCAGCTTCCTGCTGCTGTCTATCCTCTGTGTTTCTTCTGCACGTTAGCCACATTCTTTTTTCTTCTGAAAACTGCTTTTTTCTACTTCTTGCAGTCCACAAGGCAGGAAAAATTGTCCTTCTCCAGCTCTCTTCCATTCAGAAGGACATTTGATTTGGGGATCACTTTAATCTCCAAATATTTAGGAACTGTCATCTGATTGGCCTAGCTTGGGTCAGATGCGCATCTGTGGACCAAGTGACTGTAGCCAAGAGGGCAGGGTCATTTTGTACACTCAAGCGTCTTGGAGCCTCCTACGTGAACTTGTGGGTTTCAGGTGGGAGTTTGCTGGGATGTTCCAGACAACTGGCTGGCTGACTGACTAACCCACAGTGTCCAAAGAACACTGCAAAATAACTTTTTTTTTTTTTAACAAAGAGAGTAATAATCATTGTTAGAAGTTTGCAAAATAAAGAAATACAGAGAAAAATTTTGAATATCTGTAGCTTTCACAACTTTCTAAAAGCCACTGTTAACATTTGCATGGGCATTTCACTCTTGTGTCTATGCAAACTGGTCCTCCTCTAGATTTTAAAATCTGGTTTTAGCATGCAATGTTTTATTTCTTTCAAAACTTACATTTTGTACACTTCCTTACATAATTATATATTATTTAAAAACAATTTTAAATGACTGCAAGATAGTCCATTGAATAATAATTTCTTTAGTCAATTCTCTATGATTTTCTAAATTTAGACATTTTTACTATTGAAAGCAATAAAATAATATGATAATAAATATCCTTGAAAATAAATCTTGATGTACTTAGTCATTAAAAAAGGGGTCAAAAGCTAAGGTTTTAGAGATCTATTTTTTCTTTAAAAATTGGCACTCTATAAAGCAATAGATTTGTAGTTTGTAGATGAGGGAATTTATTATAATATTATATATATTACAAATAATTAATAATTTATTAACCTCCCCAGGTTGTTAGATTTATTAACTCAGTTAAGAAATATCTATTGAATGTCTGTCTTGTGCCTATAGGCCCAGGTAGGCATTTGATGTTATGGCCTTTGCATTAGACAAAACCATCTGGGTAGCTGGAAAGAGTTGGGGCAGAGTGAATTGAGTATATGGTAGAAACAGCTCCCTGGTGACTGAACTTTTGATTAAGAATCGAGAGACCTGGATTTGAGTTCCAGCTCTGCCATCATCTCGCTTTGTGGCCTTGAGAATGTCAGTTACCTTATTTTCACAAATGCGGTGATTGGAGATAATCTCCAAGTTCCTTTTGGCTCTCATATCCAGTTATGAACTAACCATTTTACAAGTCATGGAGGTAAAAAAAGTATTCCCATATTGGGATGATGAAAAAGTTTTGGAAATGGTGGTGACAGTTGTACAACATTGCTGATATACTTGATGCCACTGAATCACACACTTATAAAATGGCTAAAATAGAAAGTTTTATGTTACATATATTTTACCATAATAAAACAATTGTTTTTGTTTTTTTTAGTTGGTGTCTTACTCTGTTACCCAGGCTGGAGTACAGTGGCATGATCACGGCTACTGCAGCCTCAACCTGCTGGGCTCAGGCGATCCTTCTGCCTCAGTCTTGCAAATAGCTGGGACTACAGGCACGTGCCACCATGCCTGGTTAATTTTTTGATTTACGGTAGAGATGAGGTCTCGCCATTTGCCCAGGCTGGTCTCAAACCCTTGGGCTCAGATAATTCTCTTGCCTCAGATGCCCAAAGTGCTGGGATTACAGGCGTGAGCCACTGTGTCCAGCCAATTTTTTTAAAAGACAAGTACACAGATTTGGATCCTGTCCTCTAACATTAAGGATCAGCTGTTTAATCCATTGATGTCGAGGCTTATGAGGTGACAAGGAATGGCGAGAATAGCCCACAGTTCAGCTCAGGCCTTGAACGTGGCATTGACGCAGAGTTACGCTGGCCACCCTTCCTGCCCGGATGCTATTTCACTGCCTGCCTCAGCCTCCCTCATGGCAGGGACTGGCTGAGTCTTCAGGCTGTCCACACCATCCATCTCTAACCCAGAGGAGGAAACTATCAGTTTCTAACCATCAATCTGGATCAGTTGTAAAAATATTCAGTTTTCTCTCTTTGCCTTTTCTTCCAGCCGAGAAAGTTTGGAGCTCTTAAAACTAAGAAATGTTTGCAAAAAGCAAAACTAGTCTGAGATTCAGTCTGCTTCTTATTATCTCTGCTGTGACTTACACATTACTCTTATGGATTGTTACTGAATGCCAGGCAGTCCGATGCCAGTGCATGGATTCATTTAATCCTAACACCTACCAAGGATTTTATATTTTAAACCTTAGGATTAATTTGGTTGAAAGTTCTCAGCCTGTTTGTGTAGGCATTCCAGGCGTCAGTCTGGGAGGGAGTGCATCCACCCTACCCCTCTCCCCCCACCAGCATAGGTCCTGTCTGGGCTGAAATTCCACATCTGCATTCCAGCTCCTACATAAGACAAAAAGGGCTCGACCTGAAAAGCCATTACTCTTTGGGGAACAGCAGAGCCTACGGCTCAAGGCCGCCTCTTCCCTCAAGCATACCAGCCCATTTGCTTTGTTTCTGTGCCCTTCCCAACTTTTCCATAATTAAAAGCCTAAGCGGTATCCTTTTCCTAGCTATCTATCCTGCTTCCCATCTCTGTAAGCTGACTCCTGACATACGCGGATCCCTTAGCACAGTGAGTGACTTGCGATTCCTCTCCCGTGTCCCCTTGGTGGAGGGCTGGTCATGTGGCACCCAGACTCCTTCTCCACAGATGAAACTCTTGCCAACTGCTCACATTTAATAGCTGAACGAGTTCCTCTCCTCCTGAGGCCATGTTCCTGTGTGTGGCAGGGCTGCCTGGTCATCCCCATGGGGTGATTGGGAGTCAATAATAGGATGGCGGAGGTGGGAGGTGGAAGTTAGAGGATGAGCGTGCTTGGCAGTTTAATTTTGGGCAAAATGGATTTTTGAGACATTGTATCATGATAGACACAGCATGGGACACTTAATTTTGTTTATTTTATTTTTGAGAGCAAGGTCTCCCTGTGTAGCCCAGGTTGACCCTGAACTCCTGGACTCCAGAGACCCTCCCACATCAGTCTCTGGGTAGCTGGGGTTATAGGCGACTGTCACCATGCCTGCCCTAATTATATTTAATTTTAATTTTTAAAAATTTCTTTTTTAGAGAGTGTCTCCCTCTGTCTCCTAGGCTGGTGTGCAGTGATGCCATCATAGCTCAATGCAAATGAGATCTCTTGGGCTCAAGTGGCTCTCCTGCCTCAGCCTCTTGAGTAGCTGGGACTACAGGTACACACCATCATGCCTGCCTAATTATTAAATTTTTTTTTGTGGCGACGGAGTCTCCCTCTGTTGCCGAAGCTGGTCTCGAACTCCTGGCCTCTAGCAATTCTCCTGCCTCAGCCTACCAAAGCTCTGGGATTACAGGGGTGGGCTACCTTTCCCTGCCTTAATTTTATTTTTTAAAGTTAAATGTACATACATTGAAATGCACAGATCATAACTGTACTGTTTAACCCACATGGCCCTTATCTTTCCATGACCCCAGTGCCACTCACCAGTCACCACATGCTCTGAAGTAACCACAGTTTGGATTTTTGATTTTTTTTCCCACAGTGAATTAGTTTTGCCTGTTTTGGAACTTTGTCTCAATGGACCTCTTCAGAATGCATTCTTTTGTGGCTGCCTTCTTTTGCTTGGCCTAACATCCCTGAGACTCAGCCATGATGTTGGGTGTATCGATAGTTCATTCCTACTTGTTACTGAGTAGTATATTACTGTTACTCATTTAATTTTTTTTTTTTTTGGAGTTGGAGTCTCACTCTGTCACCCAGGCTGGAGTGCAGTGGCATGATCACAACCACCGCAGCCTCGACCTATTAGGCTCAGGCAATCCTTCCGCCTCAGTCTTCCAAGCAGCTGGAACTACAGGCATGCACCACCATGCCCAGCTAATTTTTGATTTACTGTAGAGATGAGACCTCACCATGTTGCCAAGGCTGGTCTCAAACTCCTGGGCTCAGGCAATCCTCTCGCCTCGGCCTTTCAAGGGGCTGGAATTACAGGTGTGAATCACCATACCAGGCCACTCATTAAATTTTAAATTTTAAATTATTTTTAATAGTACAAGCAGTATATGATTACATTTTGCCCTACAGAAATGTGAAACGTGATAGAGCAGAAGTCTAGCATCGTTTGGCCACCGCTGTCCCTTCTTATCTCCACCAGGAGGTAGTTACTGGGGTCTATCATCCTTTTCTTTCTATACATTCACAAACATGTATATGTCACTTTAGAAACATGCACTTTTGTTATTGTGAGTTTTTTAGATGGGGGCATTGCACTATATTATTTCTTTAATTTGCTTTTTTTTTTTTTTTGAGTCAGAGTCTCACTCTATCACCCAGGCTGGAGTACGTGGCACACTCATGGCCACCCCAGCATCAACCTGCTGGGCTCCGGCAATCCTTCCACCTCAGCCTTCCAAGGAGCCAGAACTACAGGTGCACGCTACCATGCCCGGTTAACTTTTTGATTTATCGTAGAGATGAGGTCTCACCAAGTTGCCCGGGATGGTCTTGAACCCATGGGCTCAGGTAATCTTCTCACCTTGGTTTTATAAAGTGTTGGGTTTACACGCTTGAGTCACTGCGCCCGGACTACAGTTTGCTTTTTTAACTTAACAATATGTCTTATAGATATAACCATGTTCATGCATAAAAATTTATCTTATGTTTTAAATTGCTGGGTAGTATTTCATAATATAGTCTACAACTGAGATGACTTCCAGTTTCTCCCATTTCAACAAATGTCACAGTAAACATATTAGTCAAATTTCCTCGTGCGCACGTGTTTCTGTAGGATAAGTGTGGAGTAGTAGAATTTCTGAGTCAGAGAGTGTGAACATTTACATTTCAATAGATTTGCCAAAGTGTCCACGCAGACTTATAGACACCCACTAGTACTTAAAGTGTTAGACAACTTTGAAATTTTGGCCAACCTGCAGTTAAAAATCTTACCTCATTTTAATTTGTATTTCATGCGTCCCACAAAGGTTGAATAGTTTTTCTTATGATGCAGTGAAAAATGTTTCCTTTTCACTGAAGAGTAACTCTCAGGCCAGTTTTCTATTGGGTCATTTATCCTTTGCTTAATAGGTATATGCGAGTTAGTTTTAATGTACATTACTGTTTTTAGCGCCAAGCCTTTGTCTATTCTATTTTTTGCAACTGTAAAAAAAAACCATTTTGGTGTAGGGGCTGTTTTGGTAGTCCAGAAGTTTTAAATTACTCCCATCTTTGGGTTATGACTTTTTTTTTTTCAGGTCTTATTTAAGAAAGTCTTCCTTCCCCCCAGGTCATAAGCACAGGATTTTATTTCCTTCTGATATTTTTATAGTTGTAGGCTGATTTTGATGTACTTGTAGGACATTTGAATGTTCAACTACACCTTTCACCCTATTTCCAGTTTGGGGGTGAGAAGCAATCTAAATTTTAAAAAAAAATGAGCCGGGCTCGGTGGCTCAGCCTGTAATCCCGCGCCTTGGGAGGCTGAGGTGAGTGGATTGCCTGAGCCCGCGGGTTCGAGACCCGTCTGGACAATGTGGCGAGACCTCATCTCTACAATAAATCAAAAACTAGCCGGGCGTGGTAGCGCGCGCCTGTAGTTCCACCTACTTGGAAGGCTGAGGTGGAAGGATCATCGGAGCCCAGCAGGTCGAGGCTGTGGTGGCCAAGAGCGTGCCACTGCACTCCAGTCTGGGTGACAGAGTGAGACTCCAACTCAAAAAGAAAAGAAATTATTCTATTTTAGTGCCTAAATTTTAAAAATCCACCTAATTCTGGTTGGAAAGAAATGTATTTACTCAGTAAGCATCTCTAGTGCCTGCCTGAGATGGGCC
>CAUYQG010188486.1:0-11997 GCA_963574415.1 Tarsius wallacei | reverse complement strand
AAAGCATAAATAAGAAAAAAATGTCTTAGCTTAGGCTGCTATAACAAAATACCATAGACTGGATGGCTTAAACAACAGAGATTTACTTCCTCCAGTTCTGTAGTCTGGAGAGCAGAATGCCAAAATGGCCAGCCTCTTCTTGGCTTGCAGACAGCCATCTTCTCACCTCTCAGTATGTCCTCGCATGGTGAGGAGTGAGAGCACTCTGGTCTCTTTTCCTATTCTTAAAAGGCCCGTAGTCCTATCAGATGAGGGCTCCACCCTTATGACCTAAATTGACCTTAATTACCACCTAAAAACTGTATCTTCAGACATAGTCACATTGAATGTTTGGCCTAAATATATAAATCTGGGGGGAAAAGGGGGACACAATAAAGTTCATAGCAAAAAAAAGTATAAATAAAATAAAAATAAATCATGTCCCCAAAAGTTGTGTCAGAAGAGACTAGGTTATGCTATGATAACACATCTTCGACATTTGTAATAATAAAGACTAATTTTGCATTCGGGTTATTTGCTTGTTAAGAGTCAGCGGCCAGGTATGGCAGCAGATGCCTGTAGTTTCAGCTACTCAGGAGGCTAAGGCAGGAGGATCTCTCAAGCACAGGAGTTCAAACCCAGCCTGGAGACTGTAGTAAGACCCTGTCTCTAAATAAATGGTGCTCTGCTCCATGTTGCTGAAACTAACATTGATGGAGGAGGAACCATCTTAAATGTTATGCTTACCAGAGGATAAGAGAGCTCTCAATGACCTCAGTTAGGCAATGAAATACACCAGCCACAAGTACAATGGTTCAAATAATGAAATACTCCAGTCAAAAAGAACAATGGCTCAAATAAAGTAACATGCATGCTAAAATGGCGTCACGGAAATAGAGATGGAAATAGAGACAGTGTTAAAGAGGGGAATACTGGTCAATCAGCGATTATTTGCTGAGGCCCACTGTGTGCTCAGCACTGTAGCATGTGCAATAGTTACATTCATCATTCCCCACACTCAGGAACCTTTGATCTAGTTAGGGAGAGATATTGTAAAAATATAGAGACCAATAGAGGTACATATGCCTCTGTGTGTGACTAAATTAGGTGTGCACTCTCTCTCTACTCCCACAGGCATTAACTCACTATCTAACTGGTGGTTTACTAATATATTTGCCTCCTTACATTTGAGCTCTAACCTTTACCAGGACAGGGCTGGATATATCTTTCAATGTTTAAGCTTTAGCATTTAGCACCGTACTTTGCTCATTGTAGATGTTCAATAGTGTTTGTAGAATATATAAGGTACAGAATTGGTTGATATAGACCATAAGTTATAAAGGATTTGAAAGGCCAGGGGTTTATGAAGAGGCCAGGGCAGACAGGAAAAGCATCATGGAGATAAAACTTGAGTCTTGGTCATCATGAATCATGTGAGGGTAAAAAGAAAGAAAAGCCATAGATCAAAAAGTTGAGGGTGGCAATCTGGGGAAATAAAGCTGAGTCTTAAATAACACTTGTAGTAAATGCTTCAGCTGCTAAGACAATAACTGTGAGTGTTGAGTGCATGAAAGAGGTGGTGAGCCCTGTTCCCAGGAAAAGCAACTTGGCAAGACTCCAGCTAGCTGCTGAGGACCCCATGGCCGAGTGCAGGATGCCTTTGAGGGAGAGGTGCCCTCAGACAGAATGCAATTATTGGTAGAGCTTTGGTAAATAGGATGTAAACATTAGCTTTATTAAAAAGGGCCTTGTTTTGGGTTCCTATGGAGGAGCTTCACCTTGCAACTTCTGCTCAGGTAGAACGTGAATGTGCTCTGATGGGTACCTTAAAGACAAAAGCAAACAGTATCTGAGCTGGGTCCCCTATTCTGCTACTTTGTCCCTCGACCTTTCTGCTTTGGTAGTTCCTGGTACAATATTTCTGGAGGCAATATTCCCTTCATTTATTCTTTAGGATTAAACAAACATTTCTGGAGCGCCACTTAGCCTTAGGAGGAACTAAAATATTCTTTTTTAAATGACCTAATTTAAAACAATCACCCAATTTGCAACATTTTAAAATATTTAAAATTATAACTTGCTGTGTCACAATGGCCAGGGGCTAATCAACAATAAGAACATCCAGAGAAGAAATTACTGTAGAAATAGGTGTTTTATGATGGAATGGAAGACTAGGGCTCAGTTGCTACATTTATAAAATGACTCATTAATAGTACAGTGGCAGGCACATCACTGGCTGTAAATAAAATATTTGTTGAATGAATAAATGAAGGCAGGGATCTTATTTGTCTGATTCACAGCTGTAGATCCAGCCCTTAAGCCAGTGCCTGGCACATAAAAATATTTAAATATTAGTGAATTGAATAAATAAATGACTAATGACATTTATTTATTTTGCAATCACGATACTGTGATTACATATAAACTTGGCGTATGGGTTCAGTATTAAGGCCTCAAATGCTACTCAAGAGACCAGGTTTAGTTTCAAACCAGTGCAGCATAACTTTCCCACTAGACTGTTAGCTCCAGGGAATAGAATTTTGTCTAAATTATTTGTTTTTTAATGTTTTTAGTGTTGCTGGGTGCACTGGCTCATGCCTATAATCCCAGCATTTTGGGAGACTGAGGTGAGAGGATTGACTGAGCCCACGGGTTCGAGACAAGCCTGGGCAACTTGACGAGCCCTCATCTCTACAATAAATCAAAAAATTAGCTGGGCATGGTGTGTTCCTGTAGTTCAAGCTACTTGGAAGACTGAGGCGGAAGAATCACCTGAGCCCAGCAGGTTGAGGCTACGATGGCCGTGAGCATGCCACAGCACTCCAGCCTGGGAAATAGAGTGAGAGACAAACTCAAAAAAAAAAAAAAAAAAAAGAAAGAAAAAGAAAAAATGTAAAAATGTTCTTAGTGTTTAAAATACGTTAACAAATAAATGCTAACTTCCAGGGGGTTTGCGATAAAGGGAACAACATATGTCAATCTATTCTAAAACACAAAAACAAAACCTACGGTGCAAGAAAAATCCAAGTTCCTCTCCTGCAGTAACAAGCATCTTTCATGCTACCATCATGAGACATTTAACTTTAGGATTTCCAGCCTACAAGAGGATGGTACCCTACCTGACATCCATGCAACCGGGCCAGAACCTCTGATTAATTTTTCATACAATTTTTATGAATTTTCCCAGTGTTAACCACAATCCAGGTGGGAGTATATAAATTTAAAACAAACAAAAAAAGTATCTTTCAAGAATGAAAAATAAATGTAAACTGAAATCAATATTTATGAAGTTGTGATTAATTGACTGATGACCAAATGATTACAAAACGTCTGTCTGAAACATCTACTCAAATTTATTAGCTTTGACCAAAAAAATTAAAAAACAATCTGAACTCAGTCAATGAAAGAATAATGCATTCCTAATCAATTTTTAATAGCACTTAAGATTTTATATTTTTTTAAACTTGCTTTTAAATAATTTATCATCAAAATGAATCTGATTTAAACATGGGGTAAAAGGTGTTCCATAGCTATTTGATGGTTTTCTTAGCAAAGAAATTCAATTATGACTGACTTTTTATTACTGAACTACTTTATTAATAATAATACATCTTGCACTTACACAAAGGCATTGGGCCAACAATCCCAGAGTCCATCAAGTGTGGTCTGGGATTTAGCCCCAATTCTACTATTTTCTGGTGGTTTACCTTATTTAGGACTCAATTTCTTCATCTGTGAAATGCAAAGCCTGCATAATAACCCCTAAGAGCCTTTCTGGTTCTAAATGTTTATAATTCTAAAGATTTAGGAGGCTTTAGCCCATTCCAAGTGTCATATGTAATAGAACTCCTCCTATCACTCGCTCCCCAGAAGGCTACTATGAAGTTGAAGCAGAAATTAAGCAGAAAGTCAACGAGCCATGTAATTTTTGTTTTCCTATTAGAGTAATGGCAAAAATGTTTAATGATTTAGACCAAAAAATCATCAATTTAGAATATCATTTGTCAAAAAACGAAAAATGCCCTTCATAGAGCACAGAGAAGAGATAGCTCCTAATTTAAACCACTTGCATTATTAAAAGCAAAGCCTAGGAATGGGCCTGGAATTTATTTGGTCCTAGAGAAAGTCCTAATCAACCTGTATTGTTAACAATATTATTAGGATGTGTGTGTGTGTGTGTGTGTGTGTGTGTGTGTATGTGTGTGTGTCTACAAAGAATTAAGTGAATAAAGCAGCTATATCATACCATGATCTTGTTTGTACTTACACATACAGTAATATATGAGCTAAAATGTTTTAAGAATATGCTCTAAAATGTTAATAGTAATTACCACACGAGATAGAGAGGTGAGGTAACAGTATAAAGAAACTTTTATTAGTTCATATATTTTTAAAGGCTTAATTTCTTAAAATGAGCTTGTGTTACTTTTATAATTCTCAAAAAGCAACAGAGTCTTCCATTTTGAGGTGAAAAACAAAGAAATTGTTAAATAAAACATCCTGTGTTTATAACAAAGGCAGGCTGTAGTAAGGAAAATATTACTTTTTGTGAATTAGTTGCTTAGTACCAGATACTAGATAAATGAGATGCAATCCCTGACCTCAAGAAACACAGTCTGCTGTGGGGGCAAATACACCATCAACTAGAATACAGTATGATCAGTGCAAAAATAGCTATTTGGACAGAGCACTGAAACAGCACTGAGACACTGTGACAGTGATATTAAATGTGGAAAGAAATGTTGGAGACAGCCTGGATTTTTAATATTCTACTTAAATGCAGGTTTAATTTCTAAAATTTATCCTTGTGACTTGGTATCGACATCCCATTACCAGAATGACTTACATGGAATAAACTTACCCTAGTAAGCAATGGAAAATTCTTTTTAAAATGCAGTATCTTCACAAAAGAATACTATTTGGCCATAAAAACGAATGGAATCCTGTCATTTGCAACAACATGAACCTGGAGGATGCTAAGTGAAATAAGCCAGACCAAGACCAATATCCCATGATCTCATATGTACAATCTCAAAATGTTGACCTTGAAGTAGAAAGTATGATAGTGGTTACCAGAAGCTGGGTATAGTTGGGTGTCTGGAGGAACGAAAAGAGGTCGGTCAATGGATACAAAGTTACAGTTAAATAAGCGAAATAAATTCTAGAGAAAGTATTAAAAGAAAAGAAGAGGACGACAAGAAACGCCCCCACCCCCACCGGTTCAGGAGCTGCAAGATTCCTGAAAATGGGAAGGAAGAAGGAAAGTGGTTTACTACAGGTAGAGGAGAGGAAGACATGGAAAGGAGATTTTTAATCCCCAAATCTGTTTTGGGGGCGGGGAGAGGGGGATCAGGATGGTGCAGTAGGGTGACTATACAATAGGGTGACTATCGTTAACAATAATGAACTCTATATTTAAAAATAGCTAGAAGAGAGAATTTTGAATGTTCTTGCCACAAAGAAATGATAAATGTTTGAGATGATGGATTTGCTAATTACCCTGATTTGGGTATTGCACAATGTATACATGTATTAAAACATCACATTGTACCCCATAAATAAGTCAGTTAAAAATAAACAAACAAAAAGAAGTGCCTTCAATCTGTCTTCTTGCTTCACTGTTTCCGGGGATGGATGGGATAAGGCAGAACATTCTCAGCCCTACACCCCACTCAGAGGGTGTAGGAGGCCCCAAAATATCATGTTAGGTATAAATCTGGGTAAGGTGAGAATAGAGTAGAAAACAGTAAGATGGGGACAAGGAAAACTATAATGACAGTGGATGATGACTCAGGAATTTCTTATTCTGTGGTCCGGAGTCTACAGACAGAAAAGTAAAAGATGCACTGGCAAATTGTGAATTCTGGACCTCATATAAATATGACTTTGCTTTCAAATAATTGGGACCTACCCAAACTAGATGACTTACATCGGGCTTTCTGAAAAAGTAGTCATTAAGTAGATAATCAACATAACTATTTTGCCCAGTTCTCCAATTCTAAGCACGTGATGATCTCCAATTCCTAGGAAATGAAGTTACGCTGTTGGGAGGAATTTTCACTGTCACTCGTGAGCCAGTTTAGAGCTGCACTTGGGTAGGCTTCTTCAAGCGAACTCGTAGGTGTTACAATCACGTTATTTCCTGATCCTTTTATAGATATGCTAGTAAGCATGTATTAATCTCACCTCACCCCCTCTGCCCTCCAAAGTAAGCAGCAAAGTCCAAATCTGTTATACTAAAGATGCACTTAGAAAGTTTAATTTCTTTTTCATTGGTGGGAAATGATGACTTACAAACTCGCGAATTCCCCCCTGGAATTCAACAACACAGGGGGGTACTTTCCACATCCAGCTGTGCACTGAAATCAAAACGCCTTGCGCACGGGGAGGGCTCCCACTACTTGCAGGTCTCGCACTGAAGGGGTGTCAGAAGCCCTGGCTCCAATCCTCAGATCTCCTCCAGGCGGAAACCACAGAAAGGCTCTCGGGGAACGCTCTTCTCCAAGGAAAGCTGCGATTAAATGTATCCGCTTAGGACACAGATAAGGAGACACTGTTTTTCTTAAGTGAATGGCTGTGCCCTCTGGCAGCCCCTTTTATCGTTTAAGAATGGAATGTGAGCGGAGAGAGGCGGAGAGCTGTTTAAAATGTATACTAAGTCTTTTCTCTTCCTGTTTTGATTGCGCCGTGTGTTTGCGAACTGTGTGGGGTTTCATCTTTCGGCAAAAAAACCTTCCCTTCCCCCTCCGGATCCCCCTCTCCCCGCCCCCGAAACAGATCTGGGGATTAAAAATCTCCTTTTCATATCTTCCTCTCCTCTACCTGTAGTAAACCACCCTCCTTCTTTCTTCCCATTTTCAGGAATCTTGCAGCTCCTGAACGGGGAGAAGTTTCTTTTCTTCTTCTTCTTTTTTTAATGAACGAAAAAGTCCTGGTTTCGAAAGCGCGTTTTGGTTTCCTCTCCCGGGCGGGCCGTGGCCCTGCCGGGCCGCCGTAGCCGGCCTGGCGCGTCCTTAGTCGTGGAGAGGAGCCGCGGTCGGCGGGACTTCCGTGTTGGCGGGATTCTGAACGCTGCCATGGCTCAGACCGTGCAGAACGTTACACTGTCGCTCACGCTGCCCATCACGTGCCACATTTGCTTGGGGAAGGTAATGGGTGATTCCGTGCACAGCTACGACACGGGGTGGGTGCGAAGTCGCCCGGCGGGGCCCCAGGGGTCTCCGTGCGGGGCGGGGAAGGGGCGTGGGGCGGCGAGGTGGGAGAAGACGCTGACCCGCGATCTCCTCCGGCGACGGGAGGCCGTGTCCTGGGGGACTGGAAGCGCGCTGTGATTAATGGGTGCATTCGGGAGCCTTTCGGAGGAGGATGACGGCGGCCCCGCTGTGTGGAGGGAGGGCGGAGAGGCGGCCCCGCCACCGCCCGCAGCCTCATGCGGGCCCACGCTGGCCTCGAAGCCCCGGGAGACGCGCGTGGCAGCAGTATTTTACTCTCCGGTGCAGGCCCGCGTGGCGTGGAGTGAAGCCCAGGAACGCATTTCCTGGGAGCCTCGCAGGAGGTGCCCCAGTCCCCTGTGCAACCAGAGTACTCACGCTCTGGGCCTACAACGCTGTAGGTTGAGTTTTTCCATTCCCAGGTCCTCTCCTTCCCCTGTTCCGGCCCAGAGGATGGCCTTTGCTTTGGATTCCTAATCTAAACGTACATAGGAAGTGCCCCTGGGCGGTTTAGAGAATAAGAGGCATGGTCTTTAACCCCAAGGACAGATCATGCACGAGTTAGAGCCCTCTCCCTTTGTGATGCAAGGGGTGTCTGATGTGCCTGTGAAGCGAGGTGGAGAAAGGAGTTCTGAATTCGAACCGCAGTTTTGAACGTTCTAGCGTACCCGTCTCCTCACTTTCATTTCGTTTATGCCTCCCATGCACTTTGCTAAAGAGCATTTCTTTACAGATCACCTAGGGGAAAGATAGTGTGCACAACCAGATTTTTTTCCATCCTGAATGTTTTTACGTCTGTGGTGAGTCTGCACGTGTGTTTATCCCCCGGTGTGGACTGGAACTACAGCCGTAGGCTTGTAATTGTGAAATAAAAACTTCATAGAGCAAGCATTTGGGTGCCAGCCAATAGGATCGTGTATCTGCCTTAGGTGTTTGAGGTGCTGTGTGATTTTACGGGTTCAAATAGAAGGAAGTCAAGATTGGAAGCAGCCGATAGCTCTTGATAACAGTCAGAATGAAATGCCGATGAAATAGCAGATGTGCTGTGAGAGCATATAGGGAATGGCTTGATCATTTCTGTCTGGTGAGATCAAGGAAGGGCCTGGTCGAGGGTAGTGTTTGAACTGGCGTTTGCCACCACGGCCTGTACGTAGGACTGTAGGACTGGGGGACAGGAAGTGGTGGTTCTGTTTGCTACAGTCCTCTACATTTGGCTGCTGACATAAAGTTCCCAGAAGTGTTTGTTAAATTTTCTCCCACACAAGCTATAAAGGCTGCTAAAAATATCCGTGGGAAGTAATTTTCCCTTGGTCTTAGCCCCTACACGTTATACCTAATTTCCATTGGTTAGTCGGCTGCCTTTTGCAAATGTGTTGACAGTGTGTTCTGTCCGATTTACCAAACCTATGTTTTTTATATTTCACAAAAGTGATACCGAATAGAATATAGTCATTTTCAGATTCCAGAATGCTTTTGTATGCACATATTCTTTCGTTTACTTGTCACACCAGTTCTGTGGGATAGGGCTGGTTCTCCTGTTTTTAAAATAAGAAAGACTTATTAGAGTCTTCCATGGTTGAACCTCTATCATTATTATCATGTGTGTCTTCAGTAGATTACTTCCTAAAACACTCACCAAAGGTGATCCACGACAGCAAGAACTTTTAGTGGGTTTTTTTTTTTTTTCCTGTATTGGTTAGCTTTATTCTGAAATAAAAATTAGATAATAAAAATGAAAAGATTGGTGATTTGTAAACAGGCTTTTGTGTGTGTGTGTGTCTTCCATGGAGATAGAAAAGTGTGGTGACTGAGGTCTGTATTCTATGTTCAGACTACCTTAGTTCTAATCTAGGTTCTACTACTTACCAATCATATGACCTGGACATATAATGTACTTAACCCCTCTGAGCCTTTGTTTTCTTATCTATAAGAATGGTATCAACTCCTATCCTTGCAGTTCTTGGAAGATTAAATGAAGCTTATGCAAAGCTTAGCATGAAGTCTGGCACAATATTCAGTCACTGTTAGCCTTTACTATATAGCACTGAAACAGGCTCTCAAACCGAGGAAATGAGATGTTTCTAGTAACTGTTCTTTTTCCTGGTTGCTTTGTGAGGCTGGAACACTTTGAAATAAAGATGTTTGTTCTGGAAATTGCCACAGTACATCCAGGATTTTTAACTGGTTCTGTTTGACTCTTGTCTTTTATATAGTTAAAGCAAATTTGATATGCTTAATGCTGCTCATGCTCCCACACATACCAATATTGTGGGAATACTAAAAAAATATCATGTCCCCAGTGGTACTTCCATGTCCCTGACATACAGCATATCCGGTCACCTCTGAGAATAGCTTGGGATCCTTCCTACCTAACCCTTTAAAAAAATCATTCTTGTGCCATTGTTACCATTTGTCCCTGGTTCTCACAGTCAGCCTCTTCTCTTTTGATTATTAGAAGCCATTATCCCCGAGGGTCACAACAACAACAAAAAGTATATTACCATGAGAGAGTTGAAGGGGCTTAAATCTGAAGGATAAATGTCAATGGGGATGGAGGGATAGAGAGAAATGAAGTAGGGGAGAAGGCCTAAGTATGTACTTCTTGATGCTTTTGTCTTTTGAATTTGGATGCACTTAAGATTGAAAAATTTAGACATTTTGCCTATATTGCCTGTCTTTCTATACCAGTCTTAAAAGGTGGATTCTCTTTGTCCAATAATGATTTTTGTTAGCAACTTTGCCAATATTGTAAGTAAGAACTCTATGTGGCCTGAAAAAGTTAATACCCATTTTTTGTAGAATGACTTATGTATAACATATTTTCTTGCCTTTTCCTCCTTCATTTTTTCCCATGTTTTGGAATAGTGGGCCAGCAAACAGAAATGTAGTAATGATCTAGCCCTGGATATGTTAAATAATATTTTGATACTGCTACCAGTCTGCTACAGGTCAGTTTATCTCTAGATAATTCCTGGGCTTAATCTCTTCACTTAGGACTCAACTGTGAAAACCACCCTACATTATGGCATGCATTACTTCTATTGGCTGTGTATGCATTTTGCTATGAGTGAAAACCAAATGTGGTCCACAGTGAGTTTTAAAGAATGAAGGAGGTTCTCAAGAAAAGTGCCAAGCTGCTAATGCTGTTTGACATTGCTGTATCATATTCAGTTACTCCTCATTTGAGTAGGAGTCTATGTTTGGGTACCACTATTTAAGGTAAACACAAGTAAGCCAGAGTATTGTGATAAGCGTTTGAGAGGGAGTTGAAATTGGAACTGGAATATAGGCGGAGTGGAATAGTGTTGCAGTGAATGGACATGATAGTGAATCTTTATATATTTATAGTATTTTTAATTTGAAAGGGAATCAAACTCTGTGTAGCTCCACAGTATTAAGATTTCTATTTAATATTAAGGGCAAGATTTCTGGTTGAAATACCCAGGAATGAAATCATCTTAAAAATTAGCCAAGCATGGTGGTGCGTGCCTATAAGTTCCAGCTGCTTGGGGGAGGTCAAGGTGGAAGGATCATCTGAGTCCAAGAGGTTGAGACTGTGTTGAACTGTGATTGTACCACTGCACTCCAGCCTAGGTGCCACAGCAAGACCCTCACTCAGTAATAGTAATAATAGATTTGAAGAATACAGTCACTTTCAGAAAAGCCTAGCAATATTATGTTTTTAAATAGAGTATAACACATTAATTCAAAACAAGTAATTCTCAGGTTGGTATGGAATAGCTGACATTTTATTTTATAAATACGATTCCAGTTTATCCTAAAGCTTTCCTGGTAGAGATGAAGGTAGGAGAGGGGAGATGTATTATCTCTCCTTTTGTCTAGACATGAATGGGAACCCAGTTCAGTAGGCATTAAATGACTTAGTTCACACAGTTTTAAAGTTCTAGGACCTAAATTCTGGTGCAGAGCTTGAGGTTTCTTAGAACGTAGCAGGAGCAACCCATTTTTACACTGAAGACTAATTTCTTTTCACATTCTTTCTAGGTCTTCACTAGAGAAACTCATGAAAAAAAATTATTCTTTTAAGAAGCAGGGTTGATTCATGTCTCCAGCAAATAAAGGGTGCCTAAAGGTCAGGGGAGTTGATTTTAGGTGTAATTGCAGACTAGTTGGTAAAGTTCATCAGTGGCTTCTTCATTCCCATCATCTTCATCAATGTCCAGGATCTTGCTTCCATCAGGCAAGTGCCTTCCACTTCTTATTCCCAGATTATTGTTTACTAACCCTCCTCGGAAAGAATTGTTTCTTAGTTGAAAGAGCATGTGATTTTGCAGTTTAATCACATTGAATACAAATGTCGGCTCAGCCTTTATTACGTCTGTCATTATTTTCTTGTCTCAGTTTCCACAACTGAAAATGGATTTGGTACTACCAGCTCCATTAGCTTGTTAGCAAGATTCTTGTGACTATCCTGGAACAGTGGTTCTCAACTGAGTAGGGGTAAAATTTACCCCCTACGGACATTTGGCAATGTCTGGAGATGTTTCTCATTGTCTCCAGGGGGATGCCATGGCATCTGGTAGAGGGAGCCCAGGGATGTTGCTAGCTTAAACACCCTGTAATACACAGGGAAGCCCCCTAAAACAAAAATTTTGTATACCTAATCCTGAATTGTACCTTACATCTTTTTAAAAAAAATTCTGTAGTCAAACATGTTAATAGTGACAAAGTTGAGGAACTATCCTAAACCAATGTATACCTTTCAGTAGGTAAGTCTAGGCTGATTATAGACATTAATGGACAACAGCTTTAGGCATGGCTTCTCCCATGTTATAAGGAAGGGGTT
>CAUYQG010188485.1:0-56731 GCA_963574415.1 Tarsius wallacei | reverse complement strand
ATACTTGAGACTTTGTCAAAGTCATTTATCAGTGCAAGGAGGTTTTTGACAGATTCTCTTGGGTCTTCAAGGTATAGAATCATGTAATCTGCAAAGAGGGATAACTTAACTTCCTCTTTTCCTATTTGGTTACCCTTGATTTCCTTCTCTTGTCTGATTGCTCTAGCTAGGACTTCCAATATTGTGTTGAACAGGAGGGGTGAGAGTGGGCATCCTTGTCTTGTTCCAGTTTTCAGGGGAAATGGTTCCAATTTCTGTCTGTTTAGCAGTATATTGGTTGTGGGTTTCTCAATGATGGTTCTTACTATTTTGAGGTATGTTCCATCTATGCCTAGATGTTCGAGGGTTTTTATCAAGAAAGAGTGTTGGATTTTATCAAAAGCTTTTTCCATGTCTAATGATATAATCAAGTGGTTTTTTGTCTTTACATCTGTTGCTGCATTTAATTACGTTTATTGTATTGTGGATGTTGAACCAGGCCTGCATCCCGGGGATGAAGCCTACTTGGTCATAGTGGATGATTTTTGAGATGTGTTGTTGGATCCAGTTTGCTGGAATCTTGTTGAGAATTTTAGCATTCGTGTTCTTCAAGAATATTGGCCTATAGTTCTCTTTCTTTGTTGGATCTTTACCTGGTTTGGGTATCAATGTGATTTTAGCTTCATAAAATGATTTGGGGACAGGTCCATCTTTCTCAATTGCCTGGAATACTTTCAATAGGATTGGTATCAGCTCCTCCTTGTATGTTTTTTAGAATTCTGCTGGAAAGCCATCTGGTCCAGGGCTTTTTTTTGTAGGTAGTTTTCTTATGACATAGTTGATTTCCTGGGTTGTTATTGATCTATTTAGGGTCTCAATTTCTTCTTGTTTCAACCTGGGGAGGCTGTGTGATGTAAGAAAGTCATCCATTTCATTTAGGTTTTCAAGTTAGTTTCCATACAGGTGTACATAGTAATCTCTGATAATTTTTTATTTCTTCGGGGTCAGTTATAACTTCATCTTTTGCATTTCTGATTGTTTATTTGGGCTTTTTCTCTCTTTTTGTTGGTCAGTCTAACTAGGGGTCAATCTTGTTTATCTTTTCAAAAAAACAGCTTTTGGTTTCATTGATTTTTTTTTGTATTATATTTTTGTCTTCTATGTCCTGAATTTGGGATTTTATTTTGGTGATCTGGATTCTTCTGCTGAAGTTAGGGTTTTGGTCTTGCTTTTCCAGCTTCTTTAGGTGACTTGTTAGGCTGTTAACTTGTGATCTTTCCATTTTCCTTCTGTGTGTTTGTAGAGATATTAATTCCCCTCTTATTACTGATTTCATGGCATCCCAGAGGTTTTGGTAAGATGTTTCTTCATTTTTATTTCCAGGGTATCTTTTAATCTCTGTTTTGATTTCTGTGTTGACCCAGGAGTTGTATAGCATCACGGTGTTTAGTGTCCATGTCTTTGTGGGGTTTTGGGGAACTTTGTTGGTGTTGATATTTTTATTCCACTGTGGTCTAAGAAGGAGCATGGCAGAATTCCAATCTTATGGAATTTGTTTATGCCTGATTCATGGCTGAGGATGTGTTCGATCTTAGAGTACATCCATGTGGTGATGAGTAGAATGTATAGTCCGTGTTTGTTGGGTAAAGTGTTCTGTAGGTATCAATTAAATCCATTTGGTCAAGCATCATGTTGAGGTTCCAGATCTCCTTGTCGACTTTTTGTCTTGATTATCTGTCTAGAATTGTTAGTGGGGAGTTTAAGTCCCCAGCTATGATAGTGCTAGAGGCATTATCTTTTTTTAGTTTACCTAGAAGCTGCTTTATGAAAGTTAGTGCTCCTATGTTGGGTGCATATATGTTTAGGATGGATATTTCTTGTTGGTTGATTAAACCTTTTATCATTATGTAGTGATTTTTGATAGCTTAAAGGGTATTTTGTCTGATATTAAGATTGCTACTCCTGTTTTCTTTTGTGCTCATTCACCTGAAATTTTGTTCCCCATCCTCTTACTTTGAGTCTGTGAGTGTCCTTTTTGGTGAGATAGGTTTCTTAGAGACAATATATTATAGCCTCATGATATTTTACCCAATTTGCCATTCTATGTCTTTTCAGTGGCGCATTTAGTCTTTTTTACATTCAGGCTAATTATTGAGATGTAAGAGTTTATCCCTATCATGAGGTTCTTTGTTGTTGTTGCTGCTGTTTATTTGTTTGCTGTCTTTCTTTTGATTTGGGGGTTGATTCGTGTGTGTTTTCAATATTTTCACCACATTCTTGTGAAGGGTATTGTTGTTCTTTTTTTCCTTTCTTCTGTGTTTAATACTTTCTTAAGTCTTGTAGAACTGATCTGGAGGCAGCATAAACTCTAAGGGATTGAATGCCAGGGAAGAATTTTAATTCTCCATCACTGATGAAACTTAGTTTAGCTGAGTAGGTAATTCTTAGTTGAAATTGTTTATCTTTGAGAACTTTGAAGATTGGACCCCAGGCTCTCCTAGCCTGAAGTGTCTCTGTAGATAAGTCTGCTGCTATTCTAATTGGTTCTCCCTGGTAGGTAGTCTGACCTTTCTCTCTTGCTGCCTTTAGGATTTTTTTTTTTAGACCTACTTTGTATAAGCGAACTACTATGTGTCTGGGAGTTGGTCTTCTCATTTGTTGTCTTGCAGGGGTTCTCTGAATCTCTTGTGTTTGAATGGTCACATCACTGATGAGATGAGGGCAGTTTTCTTGAATACTTTCATGGAATATTTTTTCCAGGATGGTCTCTGTCTTTCTTTCTGCCTCAGTGGTTCCAATTAATCTTAGGTTTGGCCTCTTGAAATAATTGCTCGTCTCTTGGATGTTTTGTTCTGTCTTTTAAAGAATCTTTTCTAAGTTTTTTAACAGTTTAGGTTAGTTCCATATTTTGGTCCTCAAGCTTTGAGATTCTTCTGCTTGGTTAATTCTGCTTTCCATACTTATCAGTTTGTTGTTTATTTTATTCACTGTATTCTTTACTGCTATTATCTCAGTTATCAACTTCTTCATTCTTTCTTCTTGTCTCTCCCCATTTCTATTTATTCTCTCTATTAATATCTTGATATCCAGGTTTGTGGTTTGAGACCAGTCATTCTAGAGGCTCTTCATTGTTTGAGTTCTGGAGTCTGTATTCTTAGTGGCTGACCTCCCAGAGGTCTGTGTAAGACTCATATTCTTCCTTTGGTTTTTCTTCATTTGTGTAAGTTTCCCCCCCCCCACTTTTTTTTAACCTCTTCTTTAATTCTGTTGTTCAGTGATGAGGGAATAGCTTTTATTTCTGTTTGCTTGCTCAATCTCCTATTCTTCCTTACGTAGATCCTCTGGTTTTGTTCAATTCTGAAGCTGGACTGGGGTGAGGCCTGTGCTTTTTGAGGTTTTGAGATTTAATTGGGGGGGCAGGAAGCTGTGACTCAGAAGTTATCTGCAGATACCAGTATCTCCTGACAGGTGTGTGGGCCCCTGGAACCCACTTCCCACTTTCTTACAATCGTCCATGTAGTGGAGGTATCTGTTTGCCCCTGAAAGCAAAATGAGATTTTAAAAAGGGGAAAGAATGGGAAAAGAAAAGAGGAAGACAAAAGGGAAGAGAGAGGAGAAGAAGAGGGAAAACAGCTAATGAATAAATAGACAAACAAAGACAGAAAAAAAAAAAAGACAAAAACATATAGACAATCATATAAACAAACAAAACCCCCTGTTAGTGTACTCTCCCTCAAAACTGCCCATACATAAAAAATAATGTGAAGAAAAAAATTAAAATAACAGAAACAATGCAAGTAAAAAGATGAAAACAAAAACAGAAAGAAAGAGAGAAGAAAAAATGTTAAAACAAAAAACAAACAGGAAAAACAAAACAAAACAAAACCCCTCATTCTCTGGCAGTTTCTGTGAGTCTAGGTTCCTTTCAGGCCTCCACCTTAGGGAGTGGCTCTGGTCTCCAGCCCCTCCCCTCTGCTCTCAGGGCAGGCTGATAGGGTTGCTCTCTGCATGGGTCGGATGCCCCCATGGACTACTGTGGGAGGAGGATGGATCAGATCAGGACTCACCTACTCACTGCTGCTACTGTCAAGACTACTCTTTTTTTTTTGAGTTGGAGTCTCACTCTGTTGCCCAGAGTGGAGTGCAGTGGCCGCTCCCGGCCACCGCAGCCTCGACCTGCTGGGCTCCGGCAATCCTTCTGCCTCAGCCTTCCAAGTAGCTGGAATTACAGGCATGCGCTACCACACCTGGCTTATTTTTTGATTTATTGTAGAGATGAGGTCTCACCAAGTTGCCCAGGTGGGTCACGAACCTGCAGGCTCAGGCAATCCACTCACCTCAGCTTCCCAAGGCGTGGGATTACAGGCTGAGTCACCGAGCCCGGCTTGTCAAGTCTATTCTTAAGTCACCTTCTAGGTTTAAAGTTAAGTCACCTTCTATTCACTCTTGGTTTAATAGGATGAACTTATCGAGATGCCTCATCAGATCATGAGTCTGTCAAGGGCCATAATTATCTCTTTTTTATCTCTAGGACTGAGCACAGAGTCTGGCATATAGTAGATCTCAAAGTTTTTTGAAAGAATATATGAATTATTTTGTCTGTAGGCATTTACCTCGAACTGTATCCAGTAAAGTTCCTTCAGCAGCATAAATATTCAATCCTTGATGCAAAGTGATCCTTACTAACCATTCTTCTACAGCTGCAATATCTGCTCGAAGACAAAAGGCAAACAATTAACTATTTTTTCATATGACATGTTGGTGAAACTTAAGGATATATGGACATTATCATCAATGATAACCTTTGCTTTTCCAATGATTTTGTCTGCATTTAAATGTCAGGTTTTCCCTACAAACATTTTGCTGATAAAATAATGAAAAAAGAATTATGAAGTGATCTTACCAGCGTAACAATGACTCTAGATACTAGTATTTTATACCATAATTTTTCTCCTAGAGTTGTTGTGGCTTGGTAGAAAAAAAAAAATTATGACACTTCTTGTGAGATAGTATAATGTTATTTAAAAGTAGACCATGATTAATTAAAATATATAGTGCAAGCCTTATAAGGGGTCAGTAAAATTTTTTTAAGGTATAAACAACAAGTCAATAGTGGAGGATAAAATCGTATCATAAAAAAATTAATATGAATAAAGGCAGAAAAAGAGAAGAAAAAGTAAAACAGAAAAGATGGAACAAATAGAAAGCAACCTGCAAGGTGGGACCTCTCAGTACCATTGTCCAGATCAACAATTACATTAAGTGTAAATGGCCTAAAATGTCAACTAAAAGATAGATTTCTGTATTAGATATAAAAATCAAGACTGAACCATGTACTATTTATAAGAAACCCACTTCAGATAAAAGAGCATAGATGGGTTAAAAGTAAAAGAGTGGGTGCTTATCATGCTACACTTCCATAAAACACTTATTAATAGATTATATAATAAAATAATACATCATATTTACAGCTTACAACATTTTATAATGATTCAGTTTCAGTAAAGTTAACTAGTGCACAAACAATAATACAATTTCCAAGTTCTAGAAAGTGAGTTTATTTTAAATAAAGGATAATATAAGTGCTGTGTATGTCAGAATGATATACCTAGAATAGATAAAATACAGGCAGCCCAATTAAATTAGAATTTCTGATAAACCACAATACATTTTTATTATGTATTTCCCAAATATTACATGGGACACTTAAATGGAATAACCAATAATTTTTAATGTAATAAATGCTTTTTATTTGCTAAATTTGGCAATCCATACCCATGAGTAAGATAATTAACTCAGATCACCCTTACCTGTGTTTTGTGTGATATTTTCTCGAGGAATATCAGCCAACCAGAAAATTCGATCACTGAACTTGAATAAAGAAGACATCAGAAAACAATGCTTTACAATGTTAATAGCAACATCTGTATTGTCATATTCTACTCTAACTTTCATAAAATAAAATTAAATGAAAACATTCAACACACATGCCCTTTACCCATACTTATATTATACTCATATATGTGTGAAATAAAATGTGTCCAAGAATGAGTTTGAGTCATTGTTTATAACAGCTGAATATTGGAAGTAATGAAGATGTTCATTAGTTATGTATAATAATACAGTCACATAATGGAATACCTCACAGTCAAACTTGGGCAGCACAAAGATAAAGTATTACTGGCTTAATATGTCAAAAATAGAACTCAGGGTTGGCAGAGCATTTGGGAAGTTAACAGGAGCAAGAAAGCTGCAAGAACTGAGCACTCTAAGACTTAAATATGAACTCTGCCCAAGTCCTTGGGCAATAAAAGTGGAGGAGAGACCCCTAGAAGACCAGTTTTTTAAAAAATAGCAGTGAAAGCTAGAAAACAAAAACTGAGCAGAGATATCAATGGCCAAAACCACAGGTAAGACAGTTTGCAGTTTTTGCCAAGACAGATATCTGCCTCTTAGAATAACAATAAGAACAGCAATTTCTCAGAACAAAACAGAATACAGAGTTGCTACAGATTATTATCTTTAGTGTCTAGTTTTCAACTAGAAATGACAAGGCATGAGAAAAAACATAAAGTGTTACTGAAATTCAGGAAAAAAGACAGACTGATCCAGAGTGAGTACAGTTAGCAGACGATGACTTCAAAAGAGTATTATAAATATGTATATAAATTTAAGGAAAATATTGTCTGATGAGAGAATAGAGAATCCCAACACAGCAATGAAAATATAATAATAAAACCAAATGGAAATTAAAAGCTTGGGAAGTATAATAACTGAGTGAAATATTAACTAAGCAGATTCAGTAGCAGGTTAGAGTTAGCAAAAGAACTAACAAGTGAACTTAGAGATACAGCAACTGAAATTATCCAATTGATAATACTGGGGTGTAAAAAATGTATCCACATTTTAAGAGATGTTATCTATGTATTACATTTAGGTCACCACAATCAGAAGTATCTGGACGTTGATGGCAACCACTTTGAGCACCTCTTGCAATTGCTAGAAGTTAAACATGACTTGTATTCATCTTTTGTTATCAGTAAATATTATTGCAATTTTAATACAGTTTTTTCCTTTCTTGATATGTGTATACATTTTTGGTATCCTCTGTATATTATATTATCATATATTTATTATCCAATAAATATAGCAATTGAAAAAAGAGGGAAATGGTTAAAGAAAAATGAACAGTCTTAGAGACCCGTGGGACAATATTATGTGTTCCAAAATGTGCATAATTGAAGTTCCAGCAGGAAAAGAGAGAAAAGGGAAAAATATTTTTGAGGAAACAATGACTGGAAACTTTCCAAGTTTGGTAAGCATACAGTCCAAGAAGCCAGAGAACCTCAGATGGGTAAATACAAAGAGAAAATCTTTAAGCATCCAGAGAAAAATGACATGTTACACACAGGGGGCAATAATACAATTAACAGCAGACTTCTCATTCAGAAACAATGGTGTCTGATGACAATGGAACAACATATGTTGAGAAAAAATTGAGTCAGCCAGACATTTTATATCTGACAAAACTATGCTTCAAATATTCAGGGAACCAGCCAGTCACAGTAGCTCACATCTGTAATCCCAGCACTTTGGGAGGCAGAGGTGAGAGGATAGTCTGAGGCCACAGGTTCAAGGCCAGCCCAGGCAACGTGGTAAGAGCTCATTTCTACAATAAATCAAAAAACAAAAAAAAATTCAGGGGACCACTAAAAACCTATTAGAACTCATAAACGAGTTCAACAAGGTTACAGGATACAATATCAATAAGCAAAAATCAACTGTAGTATATACACTTTCAGTAAACAATATGAACATGAGCTTAAGAAAGCAATCCTCTTTTCAACAGCATCAAAAAGAATAAAATACCATAAATAAATTTTATAAAATAAGTACAAATTTTACACTCTGATAACAAAAACATTTTGAAAAAACTAAAGAAGATCTAAAGAAGAACAACATCCCATGCTCATAGATTGGAAGATTTAATATTAGTAAAATGGCAGTAGTACCCAAATTTATCTACAGATTCAACACAATCCTTTTCAGAATTCCAGATGGCTACTTTGTAGAAATTGACAAGTTTATCCTAAAATTCATATGGAAATTCAAGAGACCCAGACTAGCAAAAACAATCTAGAAAAAGAAGAACAAATTTGGAGGACTCATGCTTTATGATTTTAAAACTTAGTACAAAGAACAATACCAAGACAATATGATACTAGCATAAGGATAGACTTGTTGGTCAATGCAATAGTATTGAGAATATAGAATAAACTCTCACGTTTATGGTCAACTTATTTTCAACAAAGGAGTCAAAACAATTCAATAGAAAAAGAATAATGATTTTTACTACAAATGGTGCTAGGACAGCAGGATATCCACATGCAAAAGAATAAATACATACCCTCACCTCACATCACATACAAAAATGAACTCAAATGGATCAAAGACCTAAATGCAAAAGCTAAAATTACAAACCTTCTGAAGAAAACATAGAGCTAAACTTTCATAATCTTGGATCAGGCAATGACTTTCTATGCATGACAGCAAAAGTACAAGCAACAAAAGAAAAAAACAGATACAGTGGCCTTTATTAAAAAAAAAAGTTCATGCATCAAAGGATACTATGAAGAAAGTGAAAACACAATCCACAGAATGGGAGAAAATACTGCAGATCATGTCTGATAAGGGACTTGTATGGAGAATGCATAAGGAACGTGCACAATTCAATAATGAAAAGACAAATAACCCAATTAAAAATGGGCAAATAATCTGAATAGATAGTTCCCTTATTGACCACTTGAATATCATTACAGAAATGCAAGTCAAAATCATAATGAGATAGCACTTTACACCTACTAGTATGGCTACTAAAAATATAAAAATAAAAACCAGAACAGAAAGCCTGAGCCAGTACGGTGGTTTATGCCTGCAGTCCTTGTTGAGCAAGAAGCTGAGGCAGGATTGCCTGAGCCTAGGAGTTCAAGCCCAACCTGGGAAACATAGTGAGATTTTAAAAAAAAAATTGTAATTTTTAATTTTTCTTTTCTATTTTAGATTAATGGATGCACATGTACAGTAAGAAACTTGAATTCTAGTAAGCTGCTGGTGGGATGTAATATATGACAGCCACTTTAAAAAGCCACCTGGCTGCTCTCCAAGAAGTTAAAGAAGGAGTTACCATGTGATCTATCAATTCCATTCCTAGCTGCGTACCTAAGAGAAATGACAACATATTTTCACAGCAGCATTACTCACAATAGCCAAAAAGTGAGAATCATCCAAACATTCATCAACTGATACATGGATAAATAAAGCAAGATATCTGTGCAGAGGGATATTATTTGTCTATAAAAAAGGAATGAAATGTTGACATAGGCCTCAAGGTGGACAAACATTTAACACATTACGGGACTGAGAGAAGCCAGTCACAAACGCAACACGTTATGTTTCATTCACATACGTTCTGAATAAGCAAATCTACAGACAGAAGGTAGATGAATGGTTGCCTGGGGTGGGGAGTGGAGGGGGGCAGGGAGCAGCATCCAGTAGTTACAGGCTGTCTCTTCAAGTGATGAACATGTTCTGGAATTAGACAGCAGTGATGGTGTATATTCTTAGGCCTATACTAAGAACTGTTTGACTGCATATCTTAAATAGATGAATTGTATCATATGTTAATTATGTATTTTTCAAGTCATTTTTTAAAAGTAGGTGAAATAAAGACATTTTCGGGGGGAGGATCCCAGAGAATTCACTGCCTGCAGACCCCCACGTTAAGAAACGCTAAGAGAAGTTGTTCAAGCTAAGGACAGCTGATGGCCCTTGGACCTCCAAAAAAGAATGAGGGACAGTATAAACAGTAAGTATGTAGGTGAATAGCAGAAAAGGCATTCTTCTTCCTTTAATTTCTTTAAGAAGCTATGACTGTTTAAAGCAAAAAGCACAGCACTATTGTTGAGTTCAAAACATACATCGATGTAATGTTACTGAAATATCTACTTTTAAAACAAACACATCCTACTGGGAGGAGCATGCTTTTTGTTACAGAATAAAATAAAATGTAATTACCAAGGTTAATTTAAAGTGGAAGATGCCATTATATGTACTATTTACAATTCCCAAGCTAGGAGCAAGTCCTCCTGATGTGAACATACTCAGCATTCCCTTGGAAGCTAGGTCATTTTCAGTTTGGAAAAAACACTGGATTTTCTTTAGGAAAGAAAGAAAAAATAAACATTAATAACAATTGTCAGAAGAGATGCATATTACATGAATTTGAAAGTAGGGAGAAATCGGTGACAGGCAGCTGCCGAAGACGGCTACTTTTGGGAATTACTGCCTGTAGCTAGGGAAAAAAGTCTGTTTTAAAAATTATACTTTGAGATCTCAGTCATCCATTATGACAATGTCATAAAGGTTTCCTTCTTACATAATCTTCTCTATCATAGAGATGGTAATCATTATTACACTCAGTAAACACAGAATCAAAGCCATATGATATTGCAAGTAGAAATTCCAATTTCAATAAAACTATATTTTCTATCTAGATAAAAAGGAAGCAAATGTACAAAGCAAAGCTCATCTTACTGCATTTTTATTGGCTATTTCCTAGTCTTGAGAAGGTATGTGAAAATGTAGTAATCACAAATTATAGATTTTACAGAAAACTAACATGGGACAGATACTAAGAGCTCTATTTCAATTAATTCTCCTAGTAGTTAAGATCACTTTGCAGCTGAGCATGGTGACTCATGCCTATAATCCCAGCACTTTGGGCTGCCGAGGTGAAAGGATTGCCTGATCCCATGGCTTCAAGACCAGCCTGGGAAACTTGGCGAGACCTCATCTCTCTACAATAACTCAAAAAATTAGCTGGGTGTGGTAGCGCGCATCTGTTGTTCTGGCTACTTGGATGGCTGAGGTGGAACGATCACTGGAGCCCAGCGGGTCAATGCTGGGGTGGCTGTGAGCATGCCACTGCACTCCAGCCTGGGTGACAGAGTGGGACTCCAACTCAAAAAAAAAAAAAATCATTTTGCACAAGTTCCCTCAGTTTAATTTCCCTATCTAAAAGAGAAAAACACATTCATTTCAAAAATGTCTACTGAGCACTTACTATGAATCAGGCAGTGTCATAGGTGCTGGAAATACAGAAGTGAGTAAAAGAGGCAATCATCTGGGTCCTCATGAAATTTATATTCTAATGGGGATTGGCAGGGAGACAAACTGTTGGGTGAACTGATGGATGGGCGGATCAGTGGACAGGCAGATGGGTGGACAGGTGGATTGGTGGATAAATGAATTGGTGGATGCGTGGATTGGTGGACAGGCAGATCAGTGGACGAATTGGTGGATGGGTGGATTGGTGGATGGGCGGATTGGTGGATGGATGAAGGAAAAGATAGAACAAGCAAAATAAATATAGAATAAATGATACAAATAAAGTAGGAAAGGGAGATTGAAACTGTAGGAGTTTGGGAGAGGAGTGCAATTTTTAACAGGGTCACAGGGGAAAGGACTAGAGTACTCACCTCAAGGAAGATTAAATGTCACAATGAATACAGCACATTTTGAAAACGGCCTGAAGCCGGGCTCAGTGGCTCAGCCTGTAATCCCGCGCTTTGGGAGGCTGAGGTGAGTGGATTGCCTGAGCCCACGGGTTCGAGACCCGCCTGGGCAACTTGGCAAGACCTCATCTCTACAATAAATCAAAAAAATTAGCCGGGCGTGGTAGCGCGCGCCTGTAGTTCCAGCTACTTGGAAGGCTGAGGTGGAAGGATCGTCGGAGCCCAGCAGATCGAGACAGAGTGAGACTCCAACTCAAAAAAAAAAAAAAAGAAAAAAGAAAACAACCTGATAGACATAAACATGTTATAAATGTAGCTATTATTTCTATTAACACTGCTATTAGACCTCCTAAGCCACAAGTATATAAAACGTAGGTCAAAATTCACTTTTTAAGAGGAAAAGCAGGGTCAGAGAGGTTAGGTAGTCTGCCCCACGACACACAGATCATAAGTGACAGAGCCGAGGTTTGACCTCTGCTCCATGATCTGTCTTCTTCCAAAGCCCCTTCTTTTCCTACAACACGTGACCACAAATTAGGAAGGCAGTTTTGACGTAAAAGGCGAGCACTTCACAGTTGTTACAGATACAAAACTCACATATATGTCTGGCATATCAAGAAGGCAGGGATAAATGTTACATGTACACTATACATACTTATAGATATACATAAGTGTTTGGCATATCAAGAAGGAGCTGACCTAAGTCAAAGCAGACTTAGGGATAACTGTTCTCAGGGGTGATTCTCCCTGCTTTTATTATATCTACCATAGATTTTTAGACAGCCTGTGCACATTTTGTTAACTAATATTTTTGTCAGAATTTGCTGCATGCCGGTCTTAGTAGTGTGCTTTATTTTACTTCATTTTTTAAGAGTCTTGCTCTATGTGAGCCAAAGGATCATACACTCCCTTAGTCCAAATGACAACGGCATGTGATCCTTGTTACACAAGGAAATGCTTCTTTCTCAAGGTCATGTGAGGTAACTTTCTTTCTCTAACAGGCTACATCTGTCAAACTTCAAAAGGACATATCAACTCCATAAAAAATTAAGACTATCACAGCCGGTCTTTTTAAAAGGGGTGAGGGGGCATCATCTTAAAAGAGAGAGAAAGCAAGACCGCCCAGGGAGCCCAGCGGCCAAATGAAATGTTTTTCCTGACTGGACACAAAATAGCAAGGATGGAAAATATCATTATTCAGGTAGAATTACATCTTCCTGAGTCTGGACACAGTGCAGGGGTTTACACCCAAACCCCCAAGGAGTGTGTCATGTGGCGGCAGGTGCTCCCACTGGGCCTTACCAGGCTGTCTGAGGAGAGGTACAGCTTGATGAGCTCATTCTCCACAGGGAATCCTTTGCTGGAACAAGCAAAGTGCTTGTCCGTGTCACCTAAATCATAAAAAAAATATCTATAAGGTCACTGAGATAAGAATTTCCATGAAAGACACCATATTTTAAAAACTGACAGAATAGTTTTAAAGAATAAGAATTGTAATTGCTTGCTTTAAATTTACTTTAGATAAAATTTAAGTCGTCCACTCTTTTTTATTCTTTTTAAAGATATGGTCATCAGGACATGAGAGAGGAAGGTTTGGCTGAACACTAAGCTACCACATGCTAGAACATGACACAAGATGTTTACAGGTGGACAAAGACCAGATCTTGACACCGCAATTCCTCACCTTTGATGAGGGCATGTGAGATTCAGGACCTGGAGCCTGTAGAGAGAATTCACGTTTTTCTGGAGAGCAGTGAGAGGAAGACAGTGGGAGCGGGGCCCTCCTCCTTGCCTTGAGTCTGAAGAGAGAGACCTTGATGGGCAACTGAAAATGTAACTTAAGTACCTGCAGTTGGGGGCACAAGCTCAGACTCCTGCTTAGAAAAGCTGAATGACCAGAAGGATCCAAGATGGTCACCGGGGGGTAGCCAACTTGTGTCTATCTTGCTGAGTAGACTCAGCCACTGGTAAACTCAGATGGCTTGAGCAACTTTGGATGGGAAAGCACCCTGCATCCCTCAGAGCAGGGGTCCCCAACTCCTGGGCTGGTACCGGTCCGTGACCTGTTAGGAACTGGACCACATAGTAGGAGGGGAGTGGCGGGTGAGTGAGCGATGCTTCATCTGTATTTACAGCCGCTCTCCATCGCTAGCATTACTGTCTGAGTTCCGCCTTCTCTCAGATCAGCAGTGGCATAATATTCTCAAAGGAGTACAAACCCTACTGTGAACTGTTCATGTGAGGGATCTAGACTGTGTGCTCCTTATGAAAATCTAATGCCTGATGATCTGAAGTGGAGGTGAGGGGATGTTGCTAGTGCTGGGGAGCTTCTGCAAACACAGATTAACATGAGCAGTGAAGTTTGACTGCACAGAGACCATAATAAGTCAATGGCTTGCAGACTCATATCAAAACCCCATCAGTGAGTAACAGGTGAGCTGATGTACTTCACTTGTACTGCCGCATCTGGTGGCAGGCTTTAAGTCAAAATCTGACACTTACTTTAGTCCGCACACCCATTATTTTATTTGCCACTTCTGTGTGTGCCTCTTTTTTAATGGTAAGCTGTATAATTATTTCATTATATATTACAATGTAAATTAATAGAAATAAAGTACATAACAAATGTTATGAGCTTGAATCATCCAGAAACCATCTCCATACCCGGTCTGTGGAAAAACTGACTTCCATGAAATCAGTCCCTGATTCCAAAAAGGTTGGGGACCACTGCGGCAGAGGTCTCTTCAAAGACACTAGGATTGAGGAGAGGAGAAGCTCGATGACTTATATGGAGCCAGGGTGCCCATCCTGCTGCATGCCAGGCTTTCATAACCCCTACAGTCCTGTCTTGTGTGTGAGAGGGGGTAAGTGGCCCCAGCACGGTCTGGGTCAGTTACCTCCTCCCAGTTGTGCACAGGGCATTGGAGCCATATGGGAAGAGACCTGGTTGGGGCACAGTGGCATGCAGCTGGAGCCCACAAGAGCTGGGAATACACCTGCGCTCTCAGCACTTGTGCCAGTCAGCCCCCGAGTACATGCTCCCCACTGACATTGCCTGGTTTGACTGGCTCCCAGGCCAGGGAAGCCACCTCCCAGTCATACTCACTCAGTGCCCCCTGCCAGTATCAGGGGGCCAGCCTCCCCTCCTGGCCAGGAAGGTTTTCCTGCCAGCCTCATGTGCCCAAAGGGCAGGTCCCTCCACACCAGGGAATCTGCTGTTTTTCAAGTGCTGAGTGCAGACTTGGACCAGAGAGGGGGAGACACGAGAGGCACCTGGAGGCTCTGTTTCTAGGTGGGAATGCTCTGGTCTGTGAAGGTGAAAAGCCGCCAGGGGGCTCAGACCCGACCCAGTCCTTGCATCAAGCTCCCAATGGGGATTGAAAAGCAGTCCAGCTGGTCTGACCATAGAAAAACTTCATCAGAGAGTCACTTTGAGTGCAGAGCACTGCTCAGCAAGAGTGTCAGAGCAGAAGTGAATACCATCCCTCCCCCCAAGTGAACTATTCTGAATGACAGAAAAGGCTCTAGGACAGCAAGACATCATCTAGCTACAAAACAACATAATTAAACAATGGCAATAGTAATAGAAAAGGTGCTCCTCCCAGATGAGGAAGAACCAACTGAAAAACACCAGCAATCCTCAAAGGCTTAAAGAGACATAACCTAAAAAAGCAGCTATCAGTCACCAAACAATGGAAGCCACCCAGAACAACCTGTTTCTGATGACAGACACAGAATTCAGATATTGTATGGCTAAAATGAATAAGGAAAACCCTGAGAAATTAGAAGCAAGACTCACTCAAGTCATGCAGAAAGTAAAAGATGAGTCAGCCAATGTAAGAAAGGTCCCTTCTGAAGTCCTGAAAATGAAGAACTTCCTCCTGGAATTTTAAAGAACAATAACAGGCCTAGGGAGCAGAATCAATCAGGGAGAGAAAAGAAGACCAAAATATTGAACTTACCCAGTCTGTCAAAAACATAGAAAAAAGACTCAAAAAGAATGAGCAAAGCCTACAAGAGATATGGAACTACCTAAAGAAACCAAATCTACAATTGATTGGACTCCCTGAAAGAAAAGGAGAAACTGAGAAAACTCTGAGACAGGCCTTCCCTGAGGTCATCCAAGAAAATTTCTCATATCTTGCTAGAGAAGCAACCATCAAAATGCAAGAGATTCAGAGAAACCCTGTGAGGTATTACATGAGAAGACCATCTCCAAGACACATAGTAATCCATCTCCCCAAGGTAAGCCTGAAAGAAAAAAATACTAAAGGCAGTTAGAGAGAAGGGACAGACTATCTACCATGGAAGACCCATCAGAATTGCAGCAGATTTATCAGTAGAAACTCTACAAGCCAGAAGGGACTGGAGTTTCATTTTTCATGTTCTCAAAGATAAGCAATTCCAGTCAAGAATTTTCTACCCTGCCAAGCTTCATCAGTGATGGAAAATTAAAGTCCTTCCCAGACATTTAATTCCTAAGAGAATATGCTATCTCCAGACAATCCCTTCCAGAGATCCTTGGGAAGGTCTTAAACACAGAAACAAAATAATGGTTACAACCATCACAAAAGCACAGGCAAGCAGTGTTAACAGAGCATACAGAGCATTTGAAAAGTAAAAAAAAACAACAACAACAAAAAACATATAGATATATATATATATATGAAAGCAAAGCAACCACTTAAGAACCTTATGATAGGCATAAACTCTCACATACCAATAATTAACTTGAACACAAATGGACTGAATATGCAGCTAAAAAGGCATAGAGTAGCAATCTGGAAAAAGAAACATGATCCCACATTCTGCTGCCTCTAGGAAATCCACGTCACTGCAAAAGACACTCACAGGCTTAAGGTAAAAGGCTGGAAAAGGATCTTCCAGGCAAATGGAAAACAGAAAAGAGGAGGGGTGGCTATTCTGATATCAGACAAAACAATCTGCAAATCAATAAAAATTTTAAAAGACGGACACTACATGATAATAAGAGGCTCAATTCACCAGCAATAAATATCCATCTCAAACATATATACACCCAACACAAGAGTACCTGGTTTTATAACATAATTGCTAAGTAAATTAAGAGAGGACACAAACACTCACAGAATCATAGTCAGAGACTTCAGTACTCCACTAACAGCCCCAGACAGATCACTGAGGCAAAAAAAACCAACAAAGAGATCCAGAACCTCTAATATGACACCCAGCCAAAAGGATTGAATGGACATGTACAGAACACTCCACCCCAAAACTACAGAGTATGCATTCTACTCAACAGCACATGAAACATACTCCAAGACTGATCACATTCTTGAGCATAAATTAAGCATGAGCAAATTTCAAAAGGTTGAAATAATACCAAGCATCTTCTCAGATCATAGTGGAATAAAAATAAATATTGTTATCAATAAGATCTCCTCAAAACACACAAAGACATGGACACTAAACAACATTCTGCTAAATGACTATTGGATCAACACAGAAGTCGAGACAGAAACAAAAAGATTCCTGGAAACAAATGAAAGCAAAAATGCATCTTATCAGAATCTCTGGGATGCCATGAAAACAGTAGTCAGAGGGAAATTCATAGCATTGCATGTGCATATCAAGAAAATAAAAAAGATCACAAGTAAACAGTCTAACATCACACCTAAGGGAACTGGAAAGGGAAGAACACATAAATCCTAATTTCAGTAGAAAAATTCAGTTTACTAAGATGAGGTCACAATTGCAGGATATAGGAGAAAAGAATATCATAGAAAGGATCAGCAAGACAAAAAGCTGGTTCTTTGAAAGGATAAATAAGATTGACAGACCCCTGGCCAGATTGACTGAAAAAAAAGATAGTCCAAATAAACACAATTAGAAATGTACAAGGCAATATCACAACTGACCCTGAGGAAACTCCAAAGATTATCAGAGATTACTGTGAATATCTGTATGCAAATAAACTAGAAAATCTAGAGACAATGGAAGATTTCCTGGCATCACACAACTTCCTAAGGTTGAAACAAGAAGAAACCGAAACCCTCAACAAATCAATAACAATCCAGGAGATCAATTCAGTTATAAGAAATCTCCCTGCACCAGATGGTTTCTCAGCTGAGTTCTGTAAGATATGCAAGGAAGAACTGAAACCAATATTACTGAAAGTATTCCAGACAATCAAAAAGGAAGGAATTTTCCCTAGCTCATTCTATGAAGCTAATATCACACTGGTACCCCAAATTGGCAAAGGTCCAACAAAGAAAGAAAATTACAGGTCAATTTCCCTGATGAGCATAGACACAAAGATTCTCAACAAGATTCTAGCAAATGGGATCCAACAACACATTACAAGGCTCATCCAACACAATCAAGTTGGCTTCATTCCCAGGATGCGGGGCTGGTTCAACATTTGGAAGACAATAAATGTAATTCAGCACATTAACAAGAGTAAGACCCAAAACCACATGATTATCTCAATAGACAAGGAAAAAAACACTCAAAAAACCCAGCAACAGGTCTTGATAAAAACCCCTGAACACCTAGGCATAGAAGGGACATTCCTCAAAACAACAAGAGCCATCTATGGCAAACCTGCAGCGAACGTTTTGCTCAATGGATAGAAGCTGGAAGCTTTCCTCCTAAGAACAGGAACAACACAAGTTTGCCTAACTCTCACCCTTCCTGTTCAACATAGTGCTGGAAGTCCTAGCCAGAGCAATCAGGCAAGAGAAGGAAATCAGAAGTAACCAAACAGGAAAAGGGGAAATTAAGTTATCCCTCTTTGTAGATGATACGATTCTATGCCTTGAAAGCCCAAGAGAATCTCGAAAGCCCCCATGCATTATTAATCAACTTTGATAGTCTTAGGTTACAAAATCAACTTGCGAAAATCAGTTACATTTCTATACACCAGCAACAAGCAGTCAGAGAACCAAATAAAAAGCACTATCCTATTCACAATAGCCACACACACAAACAAAAGAAATATCTTGACATCCACCCTACCAGAGAAGTGAAAGACCTTTACAGCAAGAATTACAAAATGCTGCTGAGAGAAATCAAGGAAACAAATGAAAAAGCATTCCATGTTCATGGATTGCAAGAATCAATATTGTCAAGATGTCCGCCCTACCAAAGGCAATCTACAGATTCAGTTCAATACCCATCAAATTGCCAACATCATTCTTCACAGACCTAGAAACAATGCAGAGATTCATATGGAAGCAAAAAAGAGCATAAATAGCCAAAGCAATCCATAGCAAAAGGAGCAAAACTGGAGGTATCACACTTCCAGACTTTAAACTATATTACAAGGCTACAGTAATCAAGACAGCATGGTATCGGTAAAGGAACAGGGACATAGACCAATGGAACAGAACAGGGTTCTGGAAATGAAAACAGTCCTTCAATCAACTCATCTTTGACAAAGCATTGAGGAAAGGAAACCGTATTTAGCAAATGGTGCTGGGGAAACTGGCTAATCACATGCAGAAGAATGAAACTGGACCCCTACCTATCACTACATACAAAAATCACCTCTAAATGGATCAAGAACTTAAATGTAAAACCTCAACCTATAAGAATCCTAGAAGAAAATATAGGAAACACCCTTCTGGACATTGAAGTAGGCAATAAATTGATGATAAAGGCCCCCAAAGCAAATGCAACAAAAACTAAGATAGGTGGGACCTCATCAAACTGATCAAGAGAGTAAAGAGACAATGTGTCTTTAATATTTGCAAGTTTTGTTTGTTTTTTTTTTTAATTGGAGTCTCACTCTGTCGACCTGCTGGGCTCTGGCGATCCTTCTACCTCAGCCTTCCGAGTAGCTGGAATTAGGCACGCGCTACCATGCCTGGCTGATTTTTTAAAATTTCATTGTAGAGATGAGGTCTTGCCAAGTTGCCCAGGCGGGTCTCGAACCCGCGGGCTCAGGCAATCCACTCACCTCAGCCTCCCAAGGCGTGGGATTACAGGCTGAGCCACCATCTGACAAAGGCCTAACATCCAGACTCTACAAGGAACTCAAAGTGAAAGGAAAAAAAACCAAATGACCCCTTTAAAAAGTGAGCAAAAGACATGAATAGACACTTCTCTAAAGATCACAACAAGCAGCCAACAGACACATGAAAAAATGCTCAGCCTCACTAATCACCAGAGAAATGCAAATCAAAACTGCAGTGAGATACCACCTAATTCCAGCAGGGATGATAATCGTTAATAAGTCAAAACAATAGGTGCTGGCACAGGTGGGGAGAAAAGGGAACACTTCTACACTGTTCGTAGGAGTGCAAGCTAGTTCAACCTCTATGGAAAGCAGTGTGGTGATTCCTAAAGGAACTAAAAATTGACCTTTCATACGATCCAGCAATTCCTTTCCTATGAATATACCTAGAAGAACAAAAATTGCTCTACACCTACACACACATATTTATTGCCACACTATGCACAATAGCAAAAATATGGAACCAATCCTGCTGCCCACTGAAAGTGGACTGGATAAGGAAAATGTACATATATATGATGGAAGATTACACAGCCATGGCCTTTGAAGCAACTTGGATGCAACTGGAGACCATCATACTAAGTAAACTATCTCAGCAGGATAGAGATCCTGCTAGGTGATCTTTTATAGCTGAGCCCCTTTTCCAGACTCCCCTGCACAGAACCATACTCCTACACCTCTGAAGTGCATGTGGGGTTCCCTCTGCTTCCAGTCTCTGCCTCAATTTTTTTTTTAGTTGGAGTCTCACTCTTGTCACCCAGGCTGGAGTGCAGTGGCACGACAACAACTCACTGCAACTACCTCCTGGGCTCAGGTGATCCTTCTACCTCAGCCTCCTGAGTAGCTGGAACTACACTAGCAGCTAAGTTTTTAAATTTTTGAAGAGACAGGGTCTTGCAATGTTGCCCAGGCTGGTCTTGTACTCCTGGGCTCAAGCAATCCTCCCTCCTTGGTCTCCCAAAGTGCTGGGATTACAGGCTCAGCTTCGCTCAAATTTTAACATGTTTTAAGATCCAGGTCAAGTAGAGGTTTTTTCTAACCTTGTCTCAGCGAAACTAGACTTGTCCTCTGCACTTGGTGTCACGCTGTGAATAGCGTGATTTGTCAATGGGCTCATTGGCCTGGGCAGTGAGAGAGAAGGTACCCACAGGGGTTGTGGTGAGAGAGATAGAGACAGGCTTCCTGGGTTGGCCACTGTGGACCCTTAACCTGGAAATCCTTGGGTCACAGAGTGTGCTAGATGCTGTTTTTATCATGGAAGGCAAAAAAATGACTTTTTTGCAAACTTCTAAAGGAGAGATGTGACAGTGAAGTGACCTGCCTACCAGGAGTACCACTGACAAGGGAAACACACACGGTTGCAACATCTGCCCACCTGGAGTAAAGCCCCCGGGTACCTCCACAGAGGCAAAGCCGATCAGGAAAAGTGCTCACTGCTCCATCTACCGTCACACAATCACAGCAGGCCCTCTTTGGCCATGGACTCATCCTCCTGTGTGTCAGTCACCTGTGACCCACCACAGGCCAAAAACCAAGTGGAAAATTTCAGAAACGAATGCTCCTAAGATTATGTTGTGTGTGCTGTGCCGAGTAGAGTGACCAAGTCTCATGCCACTGGCCCCTCCTGTCCTGAATGTGACACATCCCCTTGTCTGGTGTGTCCACACCACACAGGCTGCCAGCTGGCCACCTAATAACTTCTGGCGGTCAGATCAGCTGGCCACCTAATAGCTTCTGGCGGTCAGATCAGCTGCCTGGGAACGGCGTGTGTTCCAGTCCCCTTATTTCATTCACTGACGCCATGTCACACACCTGTGTCCTCCCTCCCTCCATCTCATCATTAAACATTCTGAGATACAGAGAGGCCATGTCACAAAACTTTTATTACAGTGTGTTGCACGTGTTCTGTTTTATTATTAGTTACTGTTGTCCACTTCTTCCTATACTTGATTTATAAATTAACTTTACAAATTAACTCTATAAGTTAAACTTTATCATGGGTATAGATGTAGAGGAAGAAACACAGAATATGTAGGGCATGGTCCCACTGTGGTTTCAGGCACCCCATGGGGAGCTGGAGCATAGCCCTGTGGGTGAGGGGGGCCCACAGGACAGTCACAAGGCTGAAGTGAGAAGCACGTGAGGGCATTCCCTCTCTTTTCCACCCACCCATCACACACATGCTGCTGCGGGGGTCAGAGAATGCCACTCTCAGGTATGCCTCTTTGGCGCATGGATTATTTTGAGCAAAGGCAATCGAGAGACAGCAGGTACTGAAGGGCTCCCTGCCTTCTCCTCTCTACCTGAGGCAGGACACGAATCTCCAGTGGCAATGCATCCTTCTGGCACCTTTCTAGCCATCCAGAAATTCTCTTGACTGGTTCACTCTGTGTAGTGATTCCAGAAAACACTCTTCTGCCAGCCTTACAGACAGTTTACAATTCACACTACAACCCTTCATTAGTTACTGCAACCCTCCATGGAGAGGGGTTCAAATAATTAGCGTTTTGAAAATATAAAATGCTGGAGTTCTGCTCCCGCAAAGTCCAAGGGTACCCCAAAGGTGGAGATGGCGTCAGCGATTGTGAGAAAGAAAAAGAGAGAGAGAGAGAGACTGGACACCCGTTATGAGAATGTGGATGCCATTTATTGCAAGCTAGCAGTGAGCTTATATTTCTCTCTGCAAGGGAAATAATCTCTGCAAGTTGCTGCTACAGAACAAGTTAAAATCATCATTACAAAACAAATCGCTTACAACAAATTATATGGATTTTTTGCGATGTTAAAACAATGCTTAAGTTTAAGTATTCTTTTCCATGCTTGGCTAATGTTCTCTCTAAGGGTGGAGACTTTTCCACCCAAAACAACATTATCCCAACACAACGATGTTACCCTCTAAAAAACAGTCCCTGCAACCCGCCAATACAAAATCTCAAAATTACAAAACTATAAAGCATCTCATTAAACAACTTTAAAACAGAACTTATATCCCAAATTAATTAATACATATTATGATCTTTCTAACAAATTTAACTCCTTACAAACTTAACTTCCTTATTCAAATATCCAGGGAAATAGGTTATTTCCATAATAAAGTCTCGGGGGGCCAGAAAAACAGTTTTTGGCCCAGGGCTTTGGAGCAGTCTTTGTGTGGAAGAATGTGCACCTGGGGATCCTTCCACACCTGGCAAAACACCTGGTGCAGACAGGTGCAGACGTTCCTTTTTTCATAGATGAGGTACTCTTGGTCTTTCAGGCCCCCTTGGTAGTTTCCTCTTGTCGAATTCCTTCATTGTCTTCCTATTTGGAACATTTTATTTCTAAGGAAAAAGCAGCTTGGAAGAAACTTCTAGTGATGTTTTTCAGGCCTCAAGGTAGTTTCAGTTGTTAGATAAAATCTGTTTTACTCACTTAAATTCTACATCTAAACTCTTTAACTTCTTATATACCAAAACTTTAATATGTATCCCAAACCCTGAAAAACAAACTTATAAATCACCTACATATACCTTAATATAAACTTTCACTTACACTTAAATCTTATGCATACGATTATAAACTTATACTTATAGAACCTTATGTCTAAACACCATAACTACAACTACAAATAATAAGTAAAAATATTCAAAACAATTCTTTGCTTAAACAGAGTCAGAAACTTCTTTTTACCAGGTATTAGTCACAAATCCTAACCCTGTCAATCTGGTGGGCCTCCAAGGCTGGCTCCCAACAATAAAATTAAACTTTAACTATTGTATGACTTCTAAGTGATGAGTTACTACAAGATGAGAAACGTCTCTAAGTATACAGCTTCATAACTGTAGGTTCATAATGGCGCTATTAGAAAACTCCAGACCAGAGTAAAGATAAAGAAGAAATACTAAAAGAAAAATGTTTCCACAGTAAATGAGGAAGTGGTTTAAATGAGAACCCCTGAGAAGGAAACAGAAGGAAAGAGGATGGAAACTTACCTTTATTATACACTATTCCTGATGAAAATTCAAATATGTTCACAAGTAAAAGTACAACATATATAAGTGGCAATTCCATCTGTTGAAATAAATAACAATTGTTTCCATTCACTTACTCCGAATCCATTTTTTAGTTCCTTTTACTATAAACAACTACAAAGAAGCAAATAAATCATCTCTTCAACTTAAAAATATTCCACATTATGTGACAAAAAGTGGACAACTTAATAGCTGACTAAGCTTTACATTTACTCCCTAATTGGGAGTTGAATGTTTAAGATAAGTGTGCAAGTACAATGACTACTGACTAGAAAAAGAGTCACAGGTCTTTCTTTAATGTGGACAACTATTAGAGGGGGAGGACCAGTCGACTGCATAAAACAGATCCTGAACTGGCGGACACAGAGGACAGTATAGCTGTGACTCATCTGGCACTTGACATTGGTCGTGGGGGAGGTAAGCCAACTGGTCCTGGATATGCACAGTGAGTCCCCTATATACGGATGGACCTTCAAGTTACAGCTTTAACGATGCACACCTGATTTTTTATGTATTATTTCTCTCCACCAGGAAGCAGTATAGGCTGTTACATAGATACAGTACCAGGCAGGCGATTTGTCAGTTGGGTACCTAGGCTAACTTTGTTGGGCCTGAACAGATTGGATTTACCAGCATGCTCATGGACCATAACTTGTTCGTATATTGGTGACTTCCTCTGTGTGTTTGTGTGTGTGTGTGTGTGTGTGTGTATAAAAAGTTCTTTTGGGAATGTCCTCTAGGGTTGATACACGAGATATTGAGTGACATATTCAAAGTATACTACTACAGAGTTGGGCGGAGCACAGAGGTCTGGTTCAATAGACCTAGTCAGCCACAAAGATGCCACAAAATAACAATTTACAAACTAAGTAGGTGTCAAGCATCTAACTCCATCTGACCTATCATCAAAGCCACTACACTGTCCCTCATTCTGCCCAATGCACACGTGGTCCCATACTCTTCACTTCCTTCAATATGACAGCTTTTCTCAGTTAAATACGACTTTCTTTCGACAGCCGTCTCACAATTAGAGAAAAGGTGGAGACTTTAGCTGAAGATGAGCTCCATCACTGGGATTGCTTGCTCTTCAGCAGGTTCCTTGACTTCGAGTTCATCTTTTACTCAGCGAGATGGGGACCCCAGCCACCCCAAGGTGTCAGTATGAGACTTACATGAAAGACACGTAAGCACCTCACGGTCACTTGGCATACTGCAAGTGTATGATGCATGTGCCCACCGAACCCCTCTCTTTTCTCATGGCATGGCAGCAATTTCTTGTCCTCATCACACTCCCCTACTTACCTGCTTGGTTGGATCACCCCGGTTATCTCAGTTATAATGGGTTTTGCACAACAGTGAGACACAAGTTACATTCCTGGGCATCTACCCTTCTCTGGCACCAAATCAACACCAGGAACTGCCCCCAGGAAGGAACCTACCCCTCCCCCAGCTGGCTTGTGTGTGGTTACCCAATTTCCATGGAATAGCAATTATACTGTGAACTTTCAGGGCCCTAGTTTTAATATTTCTTACGATGATTACCTCTTAATGGGATGCCAGACTAGCTTTTCTTTTCTTTTCTACAATTTCCCCAAGTTTTCTTTCATATGGCCTGAGAGAGAAGACCTGAAATCCAGAGCTGAGTTTCCACAGTTGACGGGCTCAACAGCTCATTCAGCTTGGTAACAGCCAATCAGTTGGTACCAAGTGCAGAAGTACTCCAGAAATCTCCAGATGGCAGTTGGAACTTCCAGCTAACTGCCTAGAGCTCCAAGGGGAATTTCCTTAAAAACCTGTGGGAGGTGGAGTTTCTCCAGCAGCTTTAATAGAATGCCCCCCAAGGAAGGTTCAGTGCCTACTTGTGATTCTCTACAAAATACTCCAGTCACCATGTGACCTGGAGTCTGAGAAAACCAGTGCTGAAAGGCTACTACTTCCAGCGAGGCTCACAAGAAGGCCATCTGTCCAGGCGAGCTTCATAGCTGAGTCTCGAAGGAGGAGAGAGGTTTGAAGTAGGGAAGACTTCATGGCAGATAAATGAGATAAGCAAATACACAAATCACAAAGCCAAGACCAAGCCGTGGGTGTGTGGGAAAAAGTAAGATGGTGGAATGCCAATGTGTCCCCATTGCCATCACTGTGGGCCTGTCCTTCCCATGGGGATACTGGTGGTCTGCGGGGCAAAACTCGTGAGCCCTTTGACTCAACCCTGATATTAATTCCAGAGCAGCCAGCATAGTTTTAAAACAGAATTTATTAGAGAAAGTGAAGGGGAAAGACAGAGAGAGACATGCCAGAGCTGGCAAGGGCAAGGGAAAAATATGCTTTTGCTTTTGACAAAGGGCCTGATATGCCCATTTAGGGATTGGCATGTTGATGAATGAGCGGGCGAGGATATCTGCTCAGAAGAGAGGACCATCTCTAGCCTCTGATGGAAGAGGGCGAGGTGGACTGGAAGTCTACGGTGAATCCACATTCCAGCATGCAGGGCGGTTCAGCCTGTCAACATGATGGGTTCTGGATACTGTCTTTCTAAAACTAAAGGCTGTCTATAAGAACTTTCCTACCTACACCTAACCTGTGCTCCCTGCCCTACCTTAGCAGTAGCACATGGCCACTCAGGCTGCCTTTGGCCGAGTGCCCATGAGCTGAGGCAGGACCTTCCTAACTTACAGAGTGCCCTGGCGAGTCACGAATGGCCACGCAGGTCGACGATTCGTTTTTGACAATGATGATAACAGAGCCTGCCTTAAGCTCATGCTCTACTTCAGAATCTCTGCACACAGCCACGTGAGACATATCTGGTGTCTGGGTTTAATCTATTCCTGGAAGAACCTGTGTCAGAAATGCTTTTCTCTCCCTTCTCTGGTAACTGTGACTGGTAATTATTCCAGGTTACGCCGCACCTGAAATAATGTGCAGAGCTCGTCAAAATCTCTCTCCTGATGAAGACTCGGTTCCCAGAACTGTGGGGGACTCCCTTTGTGTTACCCACTTCCCACTAGAGAAGGTGACAAAGCTTCTGTATGGAAGCAAGTTGCTGTTTTTGTCATGGCAGCAACACTGTGATAAGCAACACCGCATCAAAATGAAAACATCTTAGGCCTGGCACGGTGTCTCACACCTATAATCCCAGCACTTTGGGAGACCAAGGTGGGAGGATTGCTTGAGCCCAGGAGTTTGAGGTTATGGTGAGCTATGATGGAGACACTGCACTCCATCCTGGGTGACAGAGCAAGATCCTGACTCAAAACAGAATAAAAGGCCAGGCACGGTGGCTCACGCCTATAATCCCAGCACTTTTGGAGGCCGAGGTGAGAGGATTGCCTGAGCCCATGGATTCGAGACCAGCCTGGGCAACTTAGTGAGACCTCATCTCTACAATAAATCAAAAAATTCGCCAGGTGTGGTGGCGCATGCCTGTAGTTCCAGCTACTTGGAAGGCTGAGGCGGAAGGATCACCTGAGCCCAGCAGGTCAAGGCTGTGGTGGCCGTGAACGTGCCATTGCACTACATCCTGGGTGACAGAGTGAGACTCCAACTAAAAAAAAAAGACAGAATAAAAACATCTGAGTATGTTGAAAGCACACATTGATAGCTCTAAGGAAAATCACAACACAGTGACATTTGCTTTCTTTTCCCCATAACCCCTCTGCTCTCTTTTCCTCATTTGCCCCCACGTGATGTTTCCTCCTCAATAAGAGTCAAGGAGCATCCTTCAGTCCCGAGACTGATGACTGACACTCTGATGTGAATAAACACTGAGTGCTCTCCCAGAAGGTCACATACGCACAACAGTGGGATGAAAGCTGCTTGTCCCCCAAAGGCAAACCAGGCACAGGCGTCCAGGCAGGACGGGGGACATGGAAAGGGGTTTGTTAGAAGAGGCGTGACTGACGTATTGTGTGGATTTTTCCTGACTATAACGTGCTTACTCTGCAAAACGTGAAAAATATAAGCACTATGGAGAAATTCATTACTCATGAATCAACAGCCAGGTCTGACAGCTGTGAACACGTCAACATGTTTGAGTCGGCTCCCTCTGCACGTACATGTTTACTGTAGGGTCCTCCTGGACACAGGCATGACCTTCCTCAGTCACTGTTACTCAAACCATTTTCTCACGCAGTTCAGTTTTTTTAAAAAAAAGTTTTCACAGTTACGCATCTAAAATAACTGTACACTTAAACATAAGCTATTATGCTGTTTCCAGTGTTTTCCTTTTATGAATAATATGGTAATAAGTAGTCTTAAACAAAAATCTTGTCCTGAATTTGAATATATTCCCTTAGGATATGAACATGTTTAAAACTCATGATGCGTTTTTGGCAAACTACTTTCCAGAAATCCAGCAGTGAAAACTACATGCAATCTATAATGATCTGATACACAAAAAGTATCCCATTGTTTTACTTTTCTGAATATCGGTACAATTGAACATTTAAAAATATGCTTGTTGGCCATTTATTTCTTCTATGAATTATCTGGGCATGCTCTTGACTGGAAATTTAGTGTTTTACCTGTGGAATAGTAAAATAACTCCTTGCAATATTTGCTATAAATATTTAATCCAATTTGCCTAATTTTAATTTAATTCTATTTATGGATTTCTCTCGACCTTTTTATGTGAGAACTTTTTAAAGACTCAAAAAGTTCAAAGAATAACAAGGATATTTTGGTCACCCCAGATTAACATTACTCCTAGTTTTAAACAACTTTTTATTATAGGATGTTTCAAATATTGGGAAAACTGTAAAGTGACTCCCAGTTTTTATTTATTTTTATTTTATTATTATTTTTTGTCATAGGCACCTGTCCTGTGAACTCCCAGTTTGTGACAATTTTTCATTATGGGATGTTTCAAACATTAGAAAACAGTAGAGAGAGCTAAGCCATGACTCCCTTGTACCAGCGCTTGGCATCAGTCCTGCATGTCTGTGACTCCCCCCACCTCCCTCCTCCAGAGATGCTCTGAAGATCGCCTAGACATTTGTACGTAGTTCAGGGTGTATTTCTAAGGAAACCGTCTTTTTAAAATAAAAGCAAACCACAATGTTATTTTTCACCTAAACTTAATAACGATTCCCGAACATCTATCTACCCAGTGGCTGTGTGTAGTTCCCCAGAACTCTTTCTCAACATTTTTTATAGCTGTATTAATATGAATCAGGATCCAACAAGCCCAAACCCTGCCATTGGTTGCTGTATCTCTGAAGTTTTTAAATCTGTAAGTAAGCGTTCCTTTCACTTCCTTCCCATCCAATCATTTGGTCCTGAAAGGTACCTATAGAAACCTAGAAGAAACTTAAATTATTCTTAGTCTTTTTGCCTCAGTATAACGATTAGCAAGCATTCAAACATTCTACTGCAGGACAAACAGCAGCCTATCCCATCCCCCCTAGGCAAACCTCCTTAAGATACAAGATCAGGACAGCTCAAATGACCACCCCACCTCTGGTCAAGGAGTTTGTGAATTGCAAATGTCTAATGAGTCTCTTGCAGGAAACCCCCCTCCAGGATTAACCTAATCTGCCTTTGTGACATACAGTGAAACGAGTAAGCCCCACCATGGCAGCAATCATGTGACTATCCCACCCATTCTGCCTGCTGTCCGTCACCTGACATCAGTATCTGTGCTTGTCTGCCCCTTTGAGATGATGTGGAAGCAGACCACCACCCAATCACCGTAATGATCTTCCCCCATCCAGGGGAATGGTTAAAAGGACTCAACCACAAGCAACCAGGGGCCATTGCCTTGCTAGGCTCTGGTGTGGCCATGTGCTCTTTGAGTTACGGCTGTTGCCATGTTTCCTGGCTTTGGCCCCCTCCCCCACCTTGGGGCGGTAAATCGCTCTCCCTTCTCTTTCTCTAATTTACTTTTAAATAAACTTTTCTTTCTTAACCTTTTTGTGTGTCGCATTCCTTTGCAATGTACTCAGATCTCTGGGTTGCCGGCGCGCACCTCCGGCTTACCAGCCCCGGCAGTACTGTGCGCATCACCTCACCTCACCTCTCCACCCTCACCCGGTCCTTGCCATACCCTAACAGTTCCCTCTTGCTTTTTCCTTACAACTTATTACTTGAAAAACTAGTCAGGTCTAATGTGTTTCCCACAGTCTGGATTTTGCTGGGGTCAGAATTCAAGAGTGCATGTCCCATGACCTCACCAATCAAAGGCTACTATGTTTTGGAAAACAGGATATCATCCTTAAATTTGCATTTCTCGTGTTATATACCTATTTTCATCTAAACTGTTTGCTCAAGGGCTTTGCCTCTTTTTCTGTGGGTTGTTGATCTTTTTTCTGTTGATTTGTAAATGTTTTTCTGTGTTAAGGATATTAGCCCTTAGTCTGTGAGTTGAATTCAGAGCATCTTCTCCATCTGTCCTTTGCCAGTTGACTTTTTTATAGGGGAGTGATTTTTTTTGTAGTTAAATAAACTGATTTTCTCTTTTATCTTCTGGTAATTTATGGTTTCAGTTTTTTAATGTGACATATTCATCTGGAAATCATTTGGATAGAATCTGTGAAGCAGAGACCCAGCTTGTTTTTTTCCTCAGATGACCACTCAGTTGTCTCAGCAATACTTACCGAATAACCCATTTTTTCCCTCCACCGCCTTAAAATAAAATCTTTATTTAGTTGCTGTGTATATTTGGATCTGTTTCTGAATTTTCTGTTCTGTCTCTTTGAACTGTTGATCCACTCATGTGCCAGGACCTCATTATTTTCATTATTATATAATAAGTTTTTATTTTAGAATCAGCTTGTCTGATTCTAAACAAAAATAAAAGTACTCCACTGGGGTCAGTTAGATTAGGGAGAGTTGACAGTATGACGACGCTGTACTTCCTAACGGTGGCAACGCCTTCACATGTGCCTTCTTCCTCTCCATGGTGTTTCTTATAGAGATCTGTGTATATCCTGCCAAGTCTATTCCTGTCTTTGCTAAAGCCATACCATGGAGTCATCCTTCCCATCACCTCTTTTACCTGGCTGCTGTTGGACTATGAGAAGTTTCTATTCCTGTGCTTTTTGTCTCAGTGACCTTAAGGAATTATCCTAACAGCTGGTCTTTGAGTGGATTCCTGAGGTCTGCAATACGGTTGTTAGGTTAAAACTCCCAGTAGGGCCTCCAAAATGTTAGGTCAGGCCCGATGGGGGTGTCTGGTTTGTAATCCAGTACCATGTGAAGGATGCAAAGAATTGCACAGAAGTTAGACTGAAAAATAGTTTATTTAGAAAGTAGAGAGAGAGAGAGAGAGATTGCGATTCACCTCCCCAAGGTGGGGGGTGGGGAGAGCAAAGCTAAGAAAACATGGCAGCCATAGCTCAAAGAACACATGGACTGGTCAATGCTTAAATAAACAATGGCTACCGCTGTTTGAAGTTGAATGCTTTTAAACCTTCCCTTTGATAACGGCAGGTCGTTAAGATGACTGGGTGGTGGTCTGCTCCACATCATCATGGCGGGAACAGGTAAGCACAGGTGCTAATGTCAGGTGATGAACAGCAGGCAGATGGGTGGGCCAGTCACATGATTGCTGCCATGTTGATGGGGTCTGTGTCACAAAGGGTGATTAGGTTAACTTATTTACAAAACAAAATGGGTAGAGGGTTGTAAGACAATTATCAACAGCTACCTCTGAGAAACTGGTTCTGTCCTTGGCTAGTGATTAGAGGGTAAATTAAAGTGCACTGCTAGAAAAACAAAGTTAAGCAATGTTAAAATGGCTGCTCATTGGGTATATCAACTTATGTTATTTTACTGGTTTAATCTTCTTTGTATATTACATACATTTATTTATCTTTACATTTTTTATTTTTAATCGACAAAATTGTAATATATCTATGGTGTACAACATGATGCTTTCGTATATGTATACACTGTGGAATGGCTAAATCAAGCTGATTAACACAGGCTTCACCTCACATACGAAGGGGAGTACCAAAAAAACACAGAATTATTTTTTGGGGGGCAACTCCTTGTAGTACAGTCTTCCCCCCGCTAGGTAAGTATTCTAAGAACCCATCGGCATCAGTGTACCAGGTAGCATTATTGTGAAAGGTTGCATTTGGCTTCAGTGAATTTTTTTTAGAGATTCAACACATTTGCCCAGTTCATGGTGGGTGATTTACGAGCACACCTGCTCACACCCTGAGTGACTTTTTTTTGTTTGTTTCCCTGGATTAAAAAAGTCCTCAAAGGGAAACGTTTTGCCGATGTGGAAGGGGTGAAACAAAAAACAGCAGAAGCACTAAAAGGCATCAAAATTAACAAGTTCAAAATTGTTTTGAGTTGTGGAAAAAGCATTTCAATGGGGTATTACATCACACGGAGAGTACTTTGAAGATAACTGAAGTTTAAACATGAAGAATATACAATTTTTTATAAATTTCAGGTTTTGGGGGGCCCTCCCATACTTATTTTTTTGTAGTGAGAACACTTAGAGTCTACTCTCTTAGCGATTTTCAAGTATATGCATTACTATATTGTTATTAACTATTGTCACCATGATGTACATCAGATCTCTGGAACTTATTCCTAATTGCAATTTTGTATCCTTTGTGCAACATGTTGCCAATCCACCAACCCCCCCAGCCTCTGGTAACCAGCCTTCTCTACTTCTGTGAGATGTTTTTGGATTCCACCTGTGAGTGAGATCATGCAGTATTTGTCTTTCAAGCCTGGCTTATTTCACGTTCCGTATCGTCTTCCAGGTTCCATCCATGTTGCAAATGACAGGATTTCCTTCTTTTTAAAGCTCCATCGTGTACCATTGTATATATACACATTTTCTTTATCCACTCATCTGCTGATGGACACTTAGGCTGTTTCCATATCTCAGCTATTGTGAATAATGCTGCAACAACCATGGGCGCAGATAACTCTTCTACATATGGATTCCATTTCCTTTGGGTATGTACCCAGAAATGAGATGGCTGAATCATGTGGAAACTCCATTATTAATTTTTTGAGGAAACTCTGTCCTATTTTCCATAATGGCTGTACCAATTTACATTCCCACATCCTCCGAGGCCTTGCTATCTTTCATCCTTTTAATAATGGCCACTCACTGTGGCTTACATTTGCATTTCTCTGACTATTCGTGATGTTGAACATTTTTCATGTACCTGTTGATCATTTGTATGTCTTTTTTTGAAATATGTCTATTCAAATCCTTCACCCATTGTAAAATTGGGTCATTTTTTCTCTTACTATTGAGTTGAGTTTCTTATGTGGTTTGGATATTAACCCTTGATCTGATGTATGGTTTGCAAATATTCTCTCCAATTCCACAGGCTGTGTTTTTACTCTGTTGATTGTTTTCTTTGCTGTACAGATGTCTTTTTTTTTTTAGACAATGCCATTTATCTATCTTTCCTTTTGTTGCCTGTGCTTGTGGCGTCAGATCCGAAAAATTGTTGCCCAGACCAACCCACGGAAGGTTCCCCTAGGTTTTCTTCTATTGGTTTTACAGTTTCAGTTCTTATGTGTAAATGTTTAGTCAGTCTTGAGTTGATGTTGTACATGGGTTTGATTTCACTCTCTGCAGTTTTCCCAGCACCATTTATTGAGAAGACTGTCCCCAACACCATTTATTGAGGAGACTGTACTTTCCCATTGTGTGTTCTTGGTACCTTTGTTTAAAAAAAAAAATCAATTGACTGTGAGCGCATGGAGTTATTTCTGGGTTCTCTATTGTATTCCAACGGTCTATGTGTCTGCTTATATGCTAACTATCACTTTGCAGTAGATTTTAAAATCAGGTAAACAAGGACATCCACTTTCACTACTTCTATTCAATATGGTACTGGAAATTCTAGCTAGAGCAATTAGGCAAGAGACAGAAATAAAAGGCATTCACATCAGAAAGAAAGAAGCTAAATGTTTTCTGTTTGCAAATGACATGATCTTATATACAGAAAACCCTAAAGACTACACCCCCCCCAAAAAAACTGTTAGAATAAATGAATTCAGTAAAGTTGCAGGATATTAAATCAATATTCAAAAATCAGTAGCATTTCTATACACTAATAAAGAGCTATCTGAAAAAGAAATCAAGAAAGTAATCCCATTTACAATAGCTACAAAAAATAAATTAAACCAATAAGGTAAAGATCTGAAAACTATAAAACAATGATAAAAGAAACTGAAGAAGACACAAATAAATGAAAAGATCTCCCATGTTCATGAACTGGAATCATAAGTATTGTTAAAATGCACATACTACTCAAAAAGACCCACAAATTCAATGCAATTCCTATCAAAATTCTAATGACATTTTTCACAGGAATAGGAAAAAAATCCTAAAATTCATATAGAACCATTAAAGACCCAGAATAGCAAAAGCAATCTTGAGCAAAAGAATTGGAGGCATCACACAGATCTCTTTTTTTTCATTTTTGTTTTTCACTCTTTATTTTTACTTCAGTCCAATCACAATGGCCAATACCTCCAGAACAAAGATAAGTTAAATAGTCATTTTTGTCTCATTCCTGGCTTTATTTTATTTTTTGAGTCAGGGTCTCACTCTGTTGCCCAGGCTGGAGGGCAGTGGCATGAACACGGCCACCGCAACCTGGATCTGCTGGGCTCAGGTGATTCTTCTGCCTCAGCCTTCCAAGGAGCTGGAACCACAGATGTGCACCACCATGCCCGGCTAATTTTTTGATTTATTGTAGAGATGAGGTCTCACTAAGTTGCCCAGGCTGAGCTTGAACCCATGGACTCAGGTAATCCTCTATCCTCCGCCTCCCAAAGTACTGGGATGACAGATATGAGCCATTGTACCTGGCTCATTCCTGACTTTACTGGGAATGCTTCTTGTGTTTCTCCATGAAGTACGATGTACCCATTAGTCTTCTGCAGCTTATGGCTGTTTGGTTCTATACTTACTGATATCATATCAATTTGAACAGGCCCAGTTAATCTAAGTGCATTACAAATTAATTTTTAATCTAGTGCATTATTTTTTAATATAGACTTTCAGAGGAGGAGAGGGCTTGAGGGAGAGTCTGCCACTACATGGACAATGGTGGTAGGATAAGATTACTGAGAGTTGCCACAAATGCACATGACTGTAAACTTTGAGAACTGGAATATAAGAAGGCACTAGAGTGAAGGAGTGGCAGATGAAATCATAGTAAAAGAGAGATTAACCAGTTTTACAGATGGGGCAGGAGTCCTTGGCTCCTCGGGTTGATAATCAGACCAAAATAAAACCCAGATGGCATGGCTATTAGGAAAATCACTGGGCAATTCACTTCTAGAGCTTCTAGATCTGTTTTATCTTAAAAATACAAATAAATAAAAAGAGCTTAAAAGAAGTCAGAAAAAAGGGATAGATCACCTAAAAATAAATAAATAGGATGATGATTGACTTTTCTTTAGCAATAATTATGGCCAGAAGGCAATGAATAAACACTTTCAAAGTTTTGAGCAAAATAACTGTCAACCTAGAACTGTATGCTTAGCAAAACTGTCTTTCCAGAATGTGAGTGAAATAAAGTCATTTATAGACAAAACAGGTGTGTTTACTTCCAAGAGTTCTACAATAAAAGAAGTTCTAAAGTATGCCCTTCAAGGAACAAAATAACTCCAGAAAGAGTATTAGAGGTATAAAAAGGAATTATAATATAAGGGGGAATAAGTAAAGAAAAAAGGTAGTGTTCTTAGATACAACTAACTCTGGCTGACTTCTGAATGGTAGCTGGCTGGAAGGATATTGTTTGACCCACAGAATTGCTCGAAAGGCTCTGAAAATGGGCAGCAACACAGGAACTAAAACCTTAGCCAAGTGTCACACCATAGACTAGTCCATGAACACATTGTTGCTGTGGCAACCAAAACCACAAAACACCTGCAGCTAGTCACATGAACAGGACACTGGATGTTGCCAAGCTTCTCCACCTCCCTACTTCTTTTTGTCACCAGCTCCAGACCCAAAGTCTGTGTGGGATAGCATTAACATATCGGCCAACTCACAGCTGGTCATTCCATCACCAGTCACTGCTTGGCTTAACCCAGTCCCCTCCCTGGGGTCTTCAAGAAATACAGTGCCTGGGGGCTCTACAGTCTCAGAAATGTACCCGGGAATTGGAAGTCCATACAGAGACAGTGACATGGGGTAAAGTTTGCAGGCCAGAGGTGGGGGGCTCACAAGCACGAGGTATTCAGACAAAGCAATACATTGAAATTAGGCAAACAGGACGCCGGAAGAATATGGTTATTCAAGGTCACGTGTGTGTGTCTAAAAAGGTGCTGCGGGGGCACAGAACAATAGGCGGTGTACATATGGAGGTAAGATAAGGAGTAGGCAGATATAGTAAAACCTAAGAAATGAACAGATACTGAGAAAAGGTGAAAGCAAGCACCATCACATACACAAAGAAAAGGGACAATACAAAGAAATGGCATTGACAAGATAGTCATATTTGTATATGGGAGGAAAAAAGAACTCTGTCACTGCTTGTGTTAATTTTATTTTTTTCATAATACTTCATTTATTCATCAAAAATTATTTACTGAATATGTGCACACCTCATTAGGTGCTTAGAATAAAATACGGACATGTCCCTGTATTCATGGAATTTAGTCCTGGGAGACAGAAAGACCAAAATTAATAAAAAGTTGAGTAAATGAATGACATCACAAATCATATTGTGCCGTGATCACGAGCAATGGAGGAAGGGTATGTGCCCTCGGGACCTGAGAGGTGTGTACTACTGGGGAGCAGCCTCTCTGAGATGACACCTTCACTAAATGAGAAGGAGGTAGCTTTCACCCTGTGTACCTAAGGGTGGCAGTGGAGGGCATGGCTGTGGAGGGCAGAGGAGGCAGCATGTCAATCCTAACGATTCTTCCTCATCATGCTTCAATATTCCAAGGTTGTTGGGATAAGGGAACATAAGAATGCTCTTGCTGGAATAGGGACGCTTAAATTTTGTGTTTTCATTTCTACAAAAGTCTTTTAAAGTGGAATCATCTTCTGGATCATCTGGATGACTCTTGGTAACTAACGATGGCTGCATAACTCTACTGCCCAAGTACGTGCTCATGACTTTGCATTGCTTTGACTTTCTTCATAGTCCCAAGAAAGAACAATTCACGGTATTCCTTTCTCTTCCCAACTCTTCATTTTAACTTTTGTTGCATTAACCAAAAGCATGAGAGACAGCCCATCCTCTAAACATCCTTCCTGGGGTCTCCTTGGTTCCCTAACCTCTTTATATTGGAGAATCTCTGGGCTCAGTCTTTGGTACTTCTCCACCTAGACTCATCCCCCAAGCAGGTCCATCCAGGCTCTTGGCCTTGAGTATCAACGTGTACCAGCCACCCCAGAATCTACATTTCCAGCCCAGACCTGGTCTCTGAACTTCTAATGCATAGACATGCAGTCGCCCTCTTGAATCTATTTGGACATCTCACATTTAGCATTTAAAATGATCAAAGTGGAAGCCTCCATCCTGCCCCCACCATGACCAACCAACCTTCTCCTCCCCAACATCTCCCTCATCTCATCACCTACCCAGCAGCCGAAGTCACAACCTTGAGAGCCATTCAAACATGATTCTTTTCTCTCTCTCACCCTCCAACTTGTTGGCCAATTTGGTGGATTTTGCTTCCTAGATTTTTCTCAACTTTCTTTGCTTCTTCCCACATACAATGGCAGCACCCATCCCAAAGCCATAACCTCTAACAAACCGGCCACTGCACTGGTCTCTCGATTTCTCTGCTTCCACTCTAAACATTCTCCATACAGGAGGACAGCTTTTTAAAACATAATTCAGAACCAGAAAGTTCAAGTTCCTTCCATGGCTTCCCACTGCACTTAGGCTAGAATAAGACTTCCTCCCCTGGCCAGGGTCCACTGAGATCTGGCCTCGGCTGAGCCTTCACCTTCTCTGATGCCACCTCATGCCCTTTAACTCAGCCCTCCCCCAAGCTCTGTGCTTCAGCCACCATACTTGGCTCTCCAAGTCCCTAGATACACCGACTCTCCTCCACTTAGGGACTGTCCTCATTCTCCCTCTGCCAGAAGATCTTCTCCTAGAGCTCCACACAATTTACTTTCTCAGTTTTCAAAGGTCACCTTCTCAGACAGGCCTCTTGGATCACTGAAATGACCCAGGGTACACAGCACCTCCCTTAAATCTTTTTCTTTGTAAGAAGGTGTAAAGGTAAATTTCACACTGCACAGCCTGGGTTAATATATATACTTTATTGGAGAAAGAGAAAACCCGCAAGAAAAAGGCCGAGGCTAGCCAGAGAACAGAAGACATGGTGTCTGTCCTTCCCATGGGAACCACCACTGCTTCTGGTGGGAAGACAATGGCCACTCTGCAGTTCTCCCTGTTTACACAGCCTCGATGTCAGAGGACCACATTGGTGCCGGGCAGTCTGGCTCCAACAGTCAGCAGGCTGTTGACTGAAGCTGTTTGAGAATGCCAGCTTCCCTGCAAGGTCACGATCACCTCTCCTGAGAAGACAAGCCACTCGTTCTGTAAGAACCAGAAAGAGGAGCCCCCAGTTCCCACTGTCCGGGAAACCAAGAATGACACCTCATGCCTATTTCAGACACCCAGGTCCCTTAACGACGATGACTATCTTGTCTTTCTCCCCTAGTAGGCAGGAAGACCCACCAACACACAACAACACGGTTTTTGTCCCCTGCTGTATTCCTATAATCACATGCTGGGCACACAACAAAGACTCTGTACATGAATAAATAGTGGGCTGGGGAAGGCAACACAAATAGGTCCAAGATTAGGAAAACACAGCGACTAGTACTTAGGTGGAAAGGAAACTCAGGAAACAAATCTTGCAGAAAGTATTCCGAGTTGTTACATTCTTTCCCAGGTCAGATTTCTAATCAAACCAATTCCACAGGGATTAAAATAAGCCCCAGCGGAGAGGTGTTTAGGGTGTCCAGTGGCAATGGTAGGATGATTCAGACACGGCTCAAACGGCCCCAACTATAAACTGTGGCTCACATGGTCAAGTTAGCCCAGTAACAGCCCTTGGCTGAATAGAGAAATGTAACCAGTCCACAGGCAGGTGGCAGGTGATGTCAGCTCTGCTGGGATCACTCAGATCCACAGACCCTCTCTCGCTTGCTGGTTTCCACCCCACAACCTGCGCCTGTGTCTCTGCCTGACTGCTACTCTTAGGCTACCCAAGACCATATGCCTGAACAGTCGGAGATTCCTGTAATTGACATATCCTAGGGACAACCCCTGACCAGAGATCCTCAGCGAGAAAGTGATTCTGACTCCAGGAGTGAGAGTGTCTAGAGACACTTCTGATTGTCATAACAGAGGGAAGGGGGCGGGATGCCTTGGACGTGGACCAAGTGAAAGCCAGAGATGCTGCTAGACACCCCGCAATACGGGGCACACACCCCAAGACAAGAACAAAAAACTTCCCCCGAGATATCAGTAGAGGTTGAGAAACTCCACCTCAGACAAGGTGGTGGGGGGGAGTATAACTACCCCACTGTTTTTCTCCTGACCTGACCTGATCTGGATAGTTCTGATGGGATCTATACTGTCTCCCGGGGACAAACAGACCACTTTCTCAGAAGTCTGCCTGACACGTGTCCTTGCCTGTTCTCCTCCCCGCTGCTACTTCTCTACTCCCTACCAAACTTTCTTAAGAACACATCCTAAAAAGTCACCTTTACACACATCCTCATCGGGTTGCTTCTGGGGAAAACAGCCTAAAACAACAGGTACAAATGACCAAAGGAGAACTACAGGTTTTTTGTGCATAGAGCGGGGCCAGTTATTAAAGGGTTGGCTATCATGTAGCAAAGTCCCATGGCTGGATGAGCCCACAAGCAGGGGGCCAGAGAATCTTAAACACCAAGAAAGCATGGTATCACAGGAAAAAAGTACCTGGGAGACCCGAGTCCCAGTCTCATCTCTGTGACGAAGGTGCCATGAGATCACAGGTAAATCACAGCCACATAGAAAATGAGAAAACAGGGATACTTGCTAAGGTCTTTCTCTAACATTCTATGTTGCCTTAGAACAATGGTTCTCAGCAGGCCATTCTGCCCCCCAGGGAGCAGCAGGAGATGTTTGGAGGCATGGCTGGCGATCATAACTGGGGGCAGGTGCCATTGGCACCTTGTGAGTTGAGGCCCGGTGCTGCTAAACTTTCCACTGTGGCAGGTAAGCACCCCTGCCCCCCCCCCAATCATCCAGTCAAAAATGTCTGCGGTGCTAAGACTGAGAAACTCTATCTTAGGGAAATAGCAGATATTAACTTAAGAAGTTCCTGACGACTAAAATTATTAAAAGTATGTGCTGTGATATTGAACACCAAAGACTGCAGATGCTGTTCTGTAAGGCGTGGACCGGCTCATTTTAAACAGATCTTAAAGTGATGTCGGGAGGCCTAAGACCCTGAGGGAGCAGCTGGAGAGGGAGGGAGCAGGGCCGGTGTAGCAGGCCTGATGAGTTCTGACCTGGGTCATCATCCATGGACTGGACTACGCTCTGAGTGGACTCCCAGAGCTACCCCCACCCCTGCAGTCACTAAGGACCCCCCTAGTGTGTCACTCACCTTCATTTACAACTTTCTCCTCTGACATTTTCCTGGAAGGAAAAATAAAATTTCCCCAAGTCATTACAGGTGAGGGTGAGAGAAGACTAAGCATTTTATAGCTGGCTTATCAGGTTGATAAAACATGGCCATGCACTACATATGTGCTTATGGATCTGGGTCTATTTGTGGCAGGTGGTGAGATGATGCCACGCTTGACTCTGAAGTAACATTCCTGCTGGTCAAGCCCCGCACGCCCTTCTTAAACACAGGGCTGGTGGCAGAGCCTAGTGTGTGTAACTAGCTGCGGGCACACCACTCAGGATGGCCCCACTCCCAGCAGGAAGTCTCAGGGACCAAAGGGTTTTTGTTTCATTATCAGAAGGGCAGCTTGTTCCAGTAACCACAACAGGTGGGCAAGAGTGACAAGACTTTTTTCTGGATTGTTGCTTGCTCTGAAAGTAATTTGAGAACAAACCCACGACTTTTGGAGTTGATCTGACATAATGGATTCTCTCTGATAATATTTTAAAATGTGCATCGGAAATCTCCTGAGGTGCTTAAAACTCTAGAATCCACTTGGAGGCAGGAGGGCTCAGACTTCCACATGGGCAGCTTGCCTGAGAGGTTGGATGAGCACAGGCCTGTAACCTGCACTGCCAAGTCTCGTTCCACAGGAACCAGCCCAGGAGAGTCACATTCTTTCTGGAGTTGCTGGCAGACTCACCCATTGAAGGACCCAGATGCTGTCCACCACAGCTGCCACACAGGGCACACTAACTGCAAAGCAACCCCTGTCTAACAGAAATGCAGAATTTTGGGTTTTCTGATCCGAGGTATCCAAGCTACGGCATTTGCTCTTGATGATACACCTGCCAGTGTTGCCATAGGCAGCAGGGCACACATCTGGCGCTGATTCACACTACCTACGGTTACTGAAGGAAACACTGAAACAATTCAAAAGCAAGGACTTTTTGTTACTGATAGTGTCACGCTTATCATCTCATGGGGATACTGCTTATCATCCAAAGGAATGGAATTAATATTTACCTGAGTCTACTCCAAGTTTTCTCATGTGTTGAAGTCAAACGCATCTATCCTTAAAGTAGGCAGGGCTACTGGAGGTGTCCATTTAACTGAAGGCTATTTTACCGTCTCTTGTGGTATTTAAAAAATGATGACCCTAAAAACAAGATTTACTCTTTTCCTTCACAACTAGAGATGTTAACATTTCTTTGAATTAAGACAACAAAAAGTTGCACACTCCCATGTTAAGATATGATGTCCAAAATATACTTATTAAAGAAACAGCTCCTAGAGGCAGCGGTAGGTCAGCATTGCCACATCAGCTGCTTTAAAAATTTTCAACAACCAAGACAAATGACAAAATCATTATTAAACTTTGAATTACATAAAAGCATCGCTCTTTCACCCAGGTAACATTTGATATTTCTATATTTCCTCTTTTCCAGCTGAAATGGGCAGTGCCTTATAAAGGTATTGCACATTCTAAAATTACTTTAATCAAAAAGTATTTAACACATGCCCTCGGGATGTCACAGGCACCTGATGTCACTAAATCAGACGTCAGGAAACATGAATCCTTTGCTCAGCTCTGCCATTTGACTAGCTGATAAACCTGTGCAAGTCATTTATTCAGTCCCAGTTGTTTTGGTTATAAAATGTCCATTTGGCTCTAAGATGAATCATATGGACTAAATAACTAATAACATTTTAAAACAGGAATTATAATGTTAAAAATCTACACTTTATGTTAAATGCCATCAACCACTGAAAAACAGAACTGAAAGAGGAAGCAGAAAATTGGCCTAACAGCGTGCGTGGAGAAAAAAAAGCCTAGTGGCCAGATTGTAACGTCCAGAAAATGATAAGGCTGGGGTGAGATGAATGGAATCGGTCACAGGATCAGAAGGCCAGAAGCCAGATGCAGCACAGAATAATCTGGTCACAAGTGCCACGAATTGGTCAGATCACACCTAGAAACTCAGCATAACTGCAAACCAGAAACACCATAATCTCCTAACTAGGTAAAACAAGTTATTTTCTTCTAATTTCTCCAAAGGCAGAAATGGCACAGCAGTGACAACACTGATTCAGGCCTCCGCATCCCTGGCCCCAGTTTGGGTGGGACTAGGGAAGGCATATGGCTAATTCTAAGTGTCAGCCTAGAGGGTGCTTTGGGGTGAAATTAACATTTAAATTTATGAACTTTGGGTAGAGAAGCTTGCCATCCATAGTGTGGGTACACTTCATCCAGCCAGCTGAAGGCCTGCACAGAAAGAAGAGACTGCCCTCCTCAGACTGGAGGACCATCTCCAGCAGATGGCCTGCAGACTGCAGAAGGAAGAGTCCACCTTCCCCAGGTAAGAAGACTGTCTCTGGCAACTGGCCTGCAGACTGCAGAAGAGCCCTCCCTTCCCAGGCAAGAGGCTCATGTCTGGCAGACGGCCTACAGACTTCAGAAGGAAGAGCCCTCCCTCCCCAGGCAGGAGAACCATCTCCAGCAGATGGCCTGCAGACTGCAGAAGGAAGAATCCTCCCTCCCCAGGTAAGAGGACCATCTCTGGCAGATGGCCTACAGATTGCAGAAAGAAGAGCCCTCCCTCCTTAGGTAGGAGAACCATCTCCAGCAGATGGCCTGCAGACTGCAGCAGCACCTGCAGCTCTCTTGGGTCTCAGGCCTCCAGCCACACTTCCCAGTTGTCATAGTCTCCAGCACCACCAATTCCTCATAACAACCCCCTCTATTATATATATATAGAGAGAAAACAAACAGGATCTGTAGATGACTTTTTTTTCCTACCATTTTATCATTGATGTGCATGTGAGGCATCATCTATATGTAGTAATTAATGTGTAGGTTCCACTCGTTTTTCTTCTCTCGAGAACCTGATGAAGCAGGCTTCCTGGAGGAGGTAACTGTAAGTCGAGACTCTCACAATACCCAGAAGTCAGGTATGTAAAGTGAGGAAGAGGAGGAAGAGGAGGAGAAGAGGGGCACTGGCTGAGTGTTCCGGGCAATGGAAAACAACATGTCACAGCCCACCAGGCCAGGCTGCGGACGAGGCACATGCAGAAACCCCAAGACCCGAGCTGACAGCATCAGCCTTATGGGAGTAACTCTCCTATTTTGTTTTTTTGGTTTTTGGTTTTTTTTTTTGAGTTGGAGTCTCACTCTGTCACCCAGACAGGAGTGCGGTGGCCGTTCCAGGCCACTGCAGCCTCGACCTGCTGGGCTCCGGCGATCCTTCCGCCTCTGCCTTCCAAGTAGCCGGAATTACAGGCATGCGCTACCATGCCCAGCTGATTTTTTGATTTATTGTAGAGATGAGGTCTCGCCAAGTTGTTCTCGAACCCACGGGCTCAGGCAATCCACTCACCTCAGCCTCCCAAAGCACGGGATTACAGGCTGAGCCACAGAGCCCGGCTAACTCTCCTATTTTGTATCCTGAGAAAAGGCATGCCTAGCAGTTCCAAGTACATGGGCTTCCATACCACTACACTACTTCTCTTCTCAGGAGACTCGTGGCCAGTAACTAATCTCTTGGTTAACGCTAACCCTCACTACTTGGCTGGCCTCAGATTCCATCTGGAAGACGTCCAACCATTCACGGTCACTCAATTACACAAAATCAGCTAAGAGCTTTCCCACCCCCCTCTCCCAGACAGGCATCTGAGACAGTGTGTCAATACATGCAGAATGGATGGGGCTAAGTCTTAAATGATGGGCACAGCTTGGCAGGGCAGTAAGGTTAATATGGATGTCAATTGAGTCATAGGATAATTATAAAACAAAAGAGTACAAAAACAGTCTTCTCTAGACTCCATGAATAATCAACACTCGATATACACTGGCATACTAAATCTAGCCAAATCTAGCCTGAAATAATTTTAAGTCACTTATCTGTTTAAGATAAACCATTTCAGCTGGGCTCAGTGACTTAGCCTGTAATCTCAGCACTTTGGGAGGTTGAGGCGAGTGGATTGCCTGAGCTCACGGGTTCGAGACCAGACCGGGCCACTTGGCAAGACCTAGTCTGTACAATAAATTTTTTAAAAAATTAGCCAGGCATGGTAGTGTGCGCCTATAGTTCTGGCTACTTGGAATGCTGAGGCAGAAGGATTGCTGGAGCCCAGCAGGTTGATGCTGGGGTGACCATGAGTGTATCACTGCACTCCAGCTTGGGCGACAGAGTGAGACTCCAACTCAAAAAAATAAATAAATAAATAAACCATTTCTTAAGTGCTTATTATGTTCTGGGGTATGGACATTAACTTAACCCCTTCAAATGGACATGGTTTTGCTTACGACCAATTTGCTTAGTAATGGTGAATGACATTTTACTTACTTTGCTCCTATTCCAGGAAACTTGAATTTTATTTGTCTGTATTTGTTTCCACATTACTGCTATTTCCATGATAAAATTATTTGGAATCATAACAGATATAGCCTTTTCCATAAACGTAAACTTCCAGCTGTTTTTTATAAATATACTTTTGTAATCCTTACTGCCCCCAAACCATTATTGATGGCTTCTGTAATTGTGACCATATCCCAAAGACAGTAAGCAGAAAGGAGGATTTAAGATTCAGTAAATCCTCCAGTAGCTTTAGCTCTAGGACCTTGTAACCGTCTCTAGCCAACACGGCTGTAAGATGCTACCTTGATGACACTCATTCTGCCACTTGATTAGAAATGCAGATGGTAAGTTACTTTTGGATAACTTTTCAGCACCACCACCCTCAAAAAGGGGGGAAGATGGCAACAAGTAAAGGGATCTTTAGTGTTAGACAACATTGTGGATATTATGACTCTTATAATGAGGAAACATTACTGTTGAAACTTGCAGAAAATATCGTGACAGTACAGAGAATATCAGTAAGTTTTTAAAACATAATACTAGCCGGGCTCGGTGGCTCAGCCCGTAATCCCGCGCCTTGGGAGTCTGAGGTGAGTGGATTGCCTGAGCCCGTGGGTTCGAGACCCACATGGGCAACTTGGTGAGAACTCATCTCTACAATAAATCAAAAAATTAGTCGGGTGTGGTAGCGTGCGCCCATAGTTCCAGCTACTTGGAAGACTGAGACGGAAGGATTGCCAGAGCCCAGCAGGTCGAGGAGTGGCCACTGCACTCCAGTCTGGGTGACAGAGTGAGACTCCAACTCAAAAAAAACCCCAACAAAACATAATACTGATAGATGATTACATTTCTTCCAAAACAGCTGTACACCACTTTTGGAATGAAAAGTGTTCCTTATCATTTTCTCCTAAGGCAGAAAAGTGATAAAACATTGTTGCTTTCAGATAAATACATGAAGACGCCAGACTGTATCAAACGTATATTCAGCACTTCCAAGCGCTCCTCAATAAGCTTGCTGGGTGTGAGGGCACAGAAAGGCAGCAGCAGGAATTAAGAGCAACAATCTCCCTGTGTCTTAGAAAACATCACTACTTGGAGACTTTCAGCTCCAGTCATCCGAATTCCAAAGTGCCATGTTCTTGGGATGCAGTCACATGATTGTGATGATGACCTGAGATATTCTTTAACAGGCTGGAGTACTCTGTGCTAACAGTTCTCTCTTACCTTCCTTGCAGCGAACCACAAGGTAAGCCCTGTCTCACTTCCTTACCCTTTGAACGACACTATCATACTTTCCAACCCAGCTAATATGGTAATAAAGGAACCCCCTCCAAAGTTTCTCAGATGTGAAGGAAAGTGTAGAGAACCAACTGTGTCAAATACTTCAAATGCTTCAGTACTTCAAATACTTTAAATACTTCAAACGATGGATAAAAAATTGCAACCCTGGAGGCTTCAGACACACATTTACTTATTTCCAAAGAGTGGAGAGAATCCCTAAAACTGCACTTAAGATGACCCAGGTACAGGGGTGTATGGAAGACATCATAAAATATGATTATGACTTAGCAAGTTGAAATCTCACTAAGTAGATGATAACTTGCCTGGCCCAAAGACTCTGTAGGCAGGTGGGAATAGTTAGAACAAAACATAGCAAAAGGGTCATTCATAGAAGTAGAATAAACATGTGAGTCCTATGCTCTCCAGGAGAAAGATGTTCACACGGCATCTGAAGGTGAAGGTCTCCAGCAGGCCCCTGCTGAAGTGGGATGTTACTGACCACAACCACCTGGATAATACTCAACAATCACTTCTCTGCTTTGATTTCACGCTCCTCCAACAATTACCTGGCTTCTAAAATACCGTTTCATGTATGCCTTGACATAAAAGAGGTGCTGTGAAGACAGACACAGATACTTGTCATTGGGATCATCATCCCTGTATAAATTAGTAAACTTGTAGTTTACATATCAGACCTCAGGAGTTTTATTAGCTGAACCGATTCCTCTAATGTATTAGCATTCTTATGAAATTAAAATTCAAGCCTTGTGAAACTGCGGGCCCAGACCTGAGGAAGATGAGGCCATCCTGAGGGTTTTGGTCTCCCTGAGTTAGCCCCACGTCCTTTCTCAAACAATCAGGTCTTTCAGCTGTCTTATGGCAAGCAACAACAATCACACAGGATATGAATAGAATAATTATTTCTGTTTCACAGAGGAATTGTTTGAGTAATTAAACCAATATTTTCCAAACATGGCTCAAAGACTAAAAGATGAACATCTTCCAGCATTCTGATTTTTAGAATAAAATGCATATATGTATCTCATTTTCCTCATTCCTGGCACATGGACAATACCTAGGCAGTAAAGAAAAAGTGATCAAGAAATTCAAAAGAATAAAGTACACATTAACATGTGAACTGCCTGAAGATAGAACTGTGTAGCCAAGGTTATGCGTGTGAATTTCACTGTGGTCTACCTACCTCAAGAGTACCATAAGGCATGTAACAAAATCTCCTGGATTTTTCCAAGCTTCACAATCTGGTGCAAATTATTGCTGCTGTGGCTCACTCTTAGTGACAGATGTAATGGGGAAGAAAAAAGGTCAAGAAATAGTTTGTTTCATGTATCCAGGTAAAACCATAAGGGAAAAAAAATATTTTAACGCTCTCAGCTTTCAAGAAGGAAGGAGGAATAGAAACCCCTAGCACATTTGTTAGTTATTTATTATTATTTATGACCTACACAGCAGAGACAGAACCTAGAACACAGACACAGGTCCTGATCCACAGAACCATCTAGACTCCAAGCCAAACACCAACAACCTCACGGCCTCGTTCCAAACATTCTAACATTTCATTGTTTCTACAACTTCTTTTCTTCTGAACTAGGAAAACTTTTCTCCTTTGTTATTCTCACACTTAGTTTTTCTTGGACTGGGAAAAGAAATGAACTTGACTGTGATCACATCTGTCACAATGTTTCCATCGCTCTCCATGCTGTGAATCATTTATTCCTTGCTTTCCAGGAGACAGATGTCATTTTTCCAACTCTATAAGATAAAGGGCATGTGTGTCTTGTGCCCAGTGTACCCATACACACCCACACACAGGACCATAAACCAAGTCCTGACAGTTGCTGTCATTTTGTGACCCTTGACGTCACCATCTCCCATAAAAGCCCAGTGTCTCCAGTCGCCCTGAGGAGTAGACGCCATAAAACGCCCTAGTTTCCATCTCACACTTCCTTTCACCTTGCCCATATGCTATAAAAAAACCCAACACCCTTAAAGAAAAAAAATAAAAGAAAATGCTTTAAGAAAATACTTAGGTGGGGCTCACACCTGTAACTCCAGCACTTTGGGAGGCCGAGGTGGAAGGATTGCTTGAGCCCAGGTGTTTGAGACCGGCCTGGGCAATATACCAAGACCTCATCTCTGCAAAAAATAAAAAAAAATTAGCCAGGCATGATGGTGTGTGACTGCAGTCCCAGCTACTCAAGAGGCTGAGGCGGAAGGATCGCCTAAGCCCAGGAGATTGAGGCTGTGGTGAGCCATGATCGTGCCATTGCACTCCAGCCTGCACCACAGAGTGAGACCTTGACTCAAAGAAAAAAGACAAGATTTCACTGCATTTAGTTAACAAATTATCTAGTTTTAACATTTTTTTTTTTTTGAGTTGTCACCCAGACTGGAGTGCAGTGGCCGCTCCCGGCCACTGCAGCCTCGACCTGCTGGGTTCCGGCGATCCATCCACGTCAGCCTTCCAAGTAGCTGGAACTACAGGCATGCGCTACCACACCTGGCTAATTTTTAAAAAATTTTTATTGTAGAGATGAGGTCTTGCTAAGTTGCCGAAGTGGGTCTCGAACCTGCGGGCTCAGGCAATCCACTCACCTCAGCCTCCCAAAGGCACAGGATTACAGGCTGGACCACTGAGCCCGGCTTAGTTTTAATATTTTAAGAAAATGCTTCTGGATCTCTTTTACCTTTCCTGCCTTTTCCAGAGATAGAAAAAGATACACATGTGTGATCACATTAGAGAGTGTAGGTATGAACACATACATGCACGCACATACACACTCATCATACACACACATACACGCACACACACACACACACACGCACATGCACAGGGGGAAAGAAGCAAATGCAGAAATCTGAACATATTCTCTCTTTGGCCTTCCCAGACACTTTAAAAATAATCTACAATACAAAGATGTCCACTGTCTTTTTTTTCGTCCAAAGTCAATGAAAACAAGATAACACTTGAAAATCAATCTCAGCCAGGCTCGGTGGCTCAGCCTGTAATCCTGCGCTTTGGGAGGCTGAGGTGAGTGGATTGCCTGAGCCCAAGGTTTTGAGACCCACCTGGGCAGGTGAGACCTCATCTCTACAATAAATCAAAAATTAGCTGGGCATGGTAGCGCGGGCCTGTAATTCCGGCTACTCGAAAGGCTGAGGCGGAAGGATCGCCGGAGCCCAGCAGGTCGAGGCTGTGGTGGCCGGGAGCGGCCACTGCACTCCAGTCTGGGCGACAGATTGAGACTCCAACTCAAAAAAAAAAAAAATCAATCTTGTCTTTACCATCTTTTTTTTTGTTGAGTTGGAGTCTCACTCTGCTGCCCAGGCTAGGGTACAGTGGCACACTCATGGCCACTCCAGTGTCGACATGCTGGACTCTGGTGATCCTTCTGCCTCAGCCTTCCAAGTAGCTAGAACTACAGGCACGTGCTACCACGCCCGGCTAATTTTTGATTTTTTATTGTAGAGATGAGGTCTCGCCAAGTTGCCTGGGCTAGTCTTGAACCCACAGGCTCAGGCAATCCACTCACCTCGGCCTCCCAAAGAGCTGGGATTACAGGCTGAGCCACCGAGCCCAGCCTCTACCATCTTGTAAAGCCAGGAAAACCCAAATACAAGTAACCCAAATAAAAATCGATTTGCAAGTGTGCTGTTCATAAAACAATCACAATGTATCCCTTGGTAAGGAATTCTGAGGTGGTTTATCAATCAATCACTGAATAAATATGTATTTACTGTTCTATCTCAAAGAGTAGCTCAAGGAAAATATCTTTAAATGTAACTTTTGAAAAAAATAAGTATTAATGCAATATGCATTAATGCATATTGTTGGATTTTTGAACATTTTAGAATTGTGGGTCCAAGTGCATGTTTGTTCTGTGTGGCGGTGGGCATGGGGTCTCAGGTGGCCCATTTCCCAGATGGTGAACATTGTGCCCTGCAGATAATTTCTGAACCCTGGTCCCTTTCCCTGCCTCCCCCTTATTGGTGTCCCCATTGTCTATTTAATTTCCATCTTCATGGCCATCTAGCTCCCACATATGAGCAAGGACACGTTAATGTATTACTAACATGAGCATCTGTAGTAAGAGAGTGGATAATGAAGAGTATATACATGGAAGGGAAGGCCAGGAAGGATGTTCTCATCTTCCAGCTACTCAGTCACTGCCTGAGACCTGTCAGCATTCATTTGGCAATATTCTATATGTTCTGACATAGTCACTAAAACACAAGCTCCCGAGGGAGCACTTTGGGCCTGTTTTGTTCAGCATCGTGTCCCAGCTCCTGACGTGAGTGGCACAGAACAGCTACCCAACAACTCTCTGTTGAATAAATGTTTCTATGTTCTAGTTAGCAGGATATTTACACTACAGGGTTCAGGTCTCCATCCAGGCACAGGAGTAATGATGCTATTTTCAGAGACCAAGCTAGTTCAGATTTTCAAACAGGAAAACAAAAATGGGGCAGTTTTGTCAAATAAGCAAGGAGACAGCAGAGAGGGAGAGAGAAGGGCAGGAAGGAAGGAGAAAGGGAGGAGATGGCAGGACAACGTGAGAATCATGTACATATTCCTCGGAAGGACACCTGAGTTCTGTTTATTTTTTATTTATGAATTGGGGTCTCACTCTGTTGCCCAGACTGGAGTGCAATGGCACAATGACAGCCCACCACAGCCTCCACCTCCTGGGTTCAGGCTATCCTTCTGCCTCAGGCTCCCAAGTAGCTGGGGCTACAGGCGCATGCCACCACACTCGGCTAATTTTTTTGATGTTTTGTAGAGACCAGGTCTCACTATGTGTCAAACTCCTAGCCTCAAGCAATCCCCTCGGACTCCCAAAGTGCTGGGATTACAGGTATAAGCCTGTAACGAACCTGCATTTTGACAAGGTGTCTCAGGGCTGGGAGGTGTGTGGACTGCTGGACTGCTCACCTTTTCCTTCCTATTGTCCATCCTCAACTGCTCCCCATAAGCATTCCTTCTCTCACAGGCCTCTTTTTCTGGCTGTCAATCTGCCCTTCCCTGCATTCTTGTGTTCTTTTTCATTATGAGTTAAGAAAACACTACTCAGCAAGCCTCTCCACCTTTCTTATCTCCAAATTTACAACCTGCCCTTCCTGGGTAAGGGAAAGAAAAGAAAACTGTCCTCAGTTCTGAGAGGTATGTGGGGTTCAGCTTCTCTTACCTCTTCCCTCAATCCATCACGTAAATGTACATTCTCATTCTATCCCTCCAGGAGGAGAATGATCACCTAACACATCTTCCACCAGTCTTCTCTCCTACACAAGGCTTAGGCACCTGTTCAGGCCTAAAAATAATAACTATGGTACTTATTTACTTAAGATTTCTTTTTTTTTTTAATTCTTAAGATTTCTTAAACTTAAGTAGGTTATTTACTTCTTATAGGACATCTTCAAAGCTGGATACAATCTAAGAATCCTTTATATAGTCATTATATAGCTCATTCCCTGCAAAAAATAAATGTTTTAAATACATTAATACAATTTTTGTTCTTGGTAATTATATATATTAAGCTGCTAATGTAATTATAAGGTAAATCTGATGAGTATCTCAGCAATCCACAAAATTTAGCATTAATTATGTATTATAAACAGTTTAGACTTTCAGAATTTTTTTCGAAGTCTTGGTAGAATGAGTTAAGGAGATATGAAGCTATGTTTCTCTTCTCTATGATTAAGAAATGCATCAATGAATTTTAAAAGTAAATGTGGTAAGAATGTATAACATAGCATTGTCTCTCTCAAAAAGATATTGGCCTTTAACCACCACTTTACTAAGCCATAAAACCTGACCATGTGTCATTTTTGTTTGTTCACTGTTACATCCCCAACACCCCAACAATGCCTGTCAGTAAAATGATGAATGGACCGATATTGACTACGTCCCTCTCACAGGCCACGTATGTGCAGGTCCAGGGATGCAGCAGTAAGCAAGACCCCACCTTCAGGAATTGCAGGGCAGGAGAGACACCGAACAAACACTGTATAAGTAACTGTTCAATCGTAACTGAGATAAATCCTACATAATATGAAAATAGGATCTAATATTGCTTGAAAAGTCAGAAAAGATTTTTCTGCGGAACAGACACGTAAGCTGGAACCTCAAAAAGGAAGTGCCTTTAGCCAAGAGTAGAGGGATATACATGCGTGGAGGCCCCAAGGGAGATGGCTGTGCTTGTGGTCCAAGAGCCACAGACAGGGCAGTTAGACCGGAGCAAGTACAGTTCAAGACCAGGCCGGGATGGAAGACAGAGCTCACAGATGCAGGTCGCTGTGCATTTTTAAAACTTCCTGCTTTTCTGATGCCTCAGCAGCCCCACAAACAGGCTACGAACACCCTGCCCAGGCCACCAGGAACCTGTGTGATAAGGCTGGGCCCAGACACAAGTACCCTTTGTGCTCTCCTGACTTTGACCTAGTGACATTCACACCTAGTGACAGCCAATGAAATCCCCTCATGCTTTCTGCTGTGTCCTCCAGACCCCTGTAGAGGCACTTGCTCCTGAGTCCTCCCCCACCCTCTGTCTGCTCCCCACTTACCTGGCTGAGCCTGCTCCCTGGGCATTCTTCCCATGTGGCCTCCCATAGTCTCCTGCATGGCACACCATGCCTCCCTCCCTCTCCTAGGACTGTGTAAAAATCTCTCTCATTTTCATGTGTCTCTCCATGTGTGATTTTATGTCCACATCTAACTGGTCATCAAAAAACCCATTTTAAGTGACATAATTATTCCTTACAACACAACAGGCTAAAGAATACAGGGTATGCCACCCCAACTATGTCACTTTGGCATGAGGATAACAGTATTTTGAGCTGAAGGCAACTGAAACTCAATGCATGTAGGAGGCACTCTCTGCCCTGCCCTTATGCACCTAAAAGCAGGGCATCAATTCTGCTGCATCCAGGTGTTCTACCCACTCCCCAGACCGGGAAGGTGAGGGACTCAGCACCGGAGACAAAGAGTCAGCACCAGGATGAGTTTGTATAAACAGACCTGAAGAAAACAGCCCTTATCTCCATTAGTTCCTCTACAGAGTTTCTAGTCACGTCCCCACAATACATCAGCCCTGGAAGCCCAAACCCCCAGAGTCCAATTCCCTCTTTGAGTTTCACTTTTCTGTGAACTCTCATGCATGTAAATGTTTATAAACATCGTATGCCTTTTCTCCTGTTAATCTATCATTTGTTAGGCTGAGTCATAGGCCCCAATCACTGAATATAAAGGAAACAAGGAAAAGTTTTCCCCCCAACAAGGACCTTGCGGTCTGCTTAAGGTTTTTGGGCTTCATAACAAGAGCAACGAGAATCAAAGTATGGCAATCAGATTATGGGACAGTCTAACACTACAGGTAGGGCATGATGTTGCCTTGGACTGGAGAAGTTACAATAGAGATAGTGAAGTGGGTGGGTTCAAGAGCTACCTGGAATGTATGTTAATGAATAGTGCAGTTGACCGAGATTGGGAGATGAGAGAGGAGCTCCGGGTGACAATGACATAAGAAATACACATTTGGTCTTTGTCCCTGATCCCTGGCACACAGATCCTAACCCGTTGGAATTTCTTCATTGTAAGAACAATAGATGCATCTTTTCTTATAGTTGATGATTGTCCCTGGCTCCTGAAATGGCTCAAGTGCAAAAAGGGTAAGTAAGAGAAGAAGCTTCTATTATTCATAACAAGCCCCTTTAAACCACACCTGAGTTTATGTTAATGAGGTGGCTTTCAGAAAGCCCCCAACAATGGGGGCTGGTTGCCAGAGGACCCAACCATATGATTAGAGGGTTGGAGTTTTTGGGTCCACCACCCAAACCAGTCCAACCTCTGGGGAGGGGGGAGGGGCTAGAGATCGAGTTCCATCACCAATGGCCAAAGATTTCATCAACTACGCCTACATAATGTCACCTTCATAAAGACCCTAACTGAAGAGGCTTTCCAAGGTCTTCTGAATTGGTGAACACACTGAGCTGGTAGGGTGGTGTTCCCACAGGGCACCTGGACATTCCACACCCCTTCGTTATATCTCTCTTCCACCTAGCTGTTCCTGAGTTGTGCCCTTTATAATAAACCAGTATACATACATTGTTTCCCTGAGTTCTGTGAGCCACTCTAGCAAAACCTGAGGAGGAGTGGTGAGGAGGTCCACTTGCAGCCCAGTCACACAGAATTTATGGGTGTTCTGGGTACCCAGCACATATGACTGGCATATGAAGTGGGGGCAGTCTTGTGGACTGAGCCTTTTACCTGTGGGGTCAGTGCCAACTCTGGGTAAGAACTGACCTAAATTGTAGGACACCCAGCTGTTGTCCACAGAAACCTGGAGAATCGCTTGGGTGGGGAAAACCCACACATTTGGTATCAGAAGTGTTGTGAGAATAAAGAAACAGAGTTTATCCATTTATAAGGTGACTCCTAGTTTTTGGTGGATGATAGTGCCTTTTACTCAGATGAGAAAAAGGGAAGACCAGATGTGTGGTAGGAATAGGAAATCAAAAGTTTGATTTAGAGCAGTGGTCCCCAACCTTTTTAGCATCAGGGACCAGTTTCATGGAAGACAATTTTTCCACAGACCGCAGAGTAGGGGGAATGTGCAGTCCAACCTCACTGTTCATGTAAATCTGTATTTGTAGCCACTCTCCAGTGCTAGCATCACTGCCTTAGCTCTACCTCAGATCATCAGGCATTAGATTCTCATAAGGAACACGCAACTTAGATCCCTTGCATGCGCAGTTCACAATAGGGTTTGTGCTCCTATGAGAATCTAATGCCGACACTGATTCAACAGGAGGTGGAGCTCAGGCAATAATGAGTGGTGGAGAACAGCTGAAAGACAGATGAAGCTTTGCTCACTTCACACGTCACTCACCTCCTACTGTATGGCCCGGTTCCTAAAAAGCCATGGACCACTATCGGTCCGTGGCCCAGGGACTGGGGACCCCTAGTTTAGAACACGTTCAAGAAGAGAGGTCCACATGAACTATGAGATGGCAGAACACATAGCAAGATTTGAGTAGAGCAATAAATGTGACATCCACAGTAGAGAGCATCTGAAGTCATGGAAACGGAGGCCCAGAGACAGCATAGAGAGAGAAGCAGAGATGGCCTAGAAATGAGTCCTGCCAACTCCCAATTTTTAAAGGTCAGGTTCACGAAGACAAGCCAACTCGAGAAGAAAGAAAGGCACAGGCTAGGGAGGCGGTAAGAAAATAAGCAGAACATTCTGACATGGAAACCAAGGGAAGAGATGGCTCCAGGGGGGAGATTTACTGCTCAGAAAGCTGAGAAGTCATGATGGGAAATAGCTGGAAGGCATTTACAATTGCAACATGGGTCTCAGTGGAACCGTGAGGATGGGAGACTCAAGAGGAGAGGTCATTAGAAGTTACCTAGGAAGGGGAGACCAGACAAGGCGGAATCTAGGACAGGGCAGGAGTTCCCAAAATGATTTAAAGAAGGAAATAACACACAGAGAGGCCTGACAGGTGACCTGACCAATGCCACACTGAGAAACTGACCTTCCTATTCATTGAGTGAACAACACTTAAAATCTTACTATTTACAAATCTGCCGGGATTGTTTCTACCAGTGACTAACACTTACCGAGCAGGCAGACATGGAGGCTATGCTTGGGAACAGTCAGGTGGGAGGACAGTAGCAATTAGAAGCCCTTGTGGGAGTGGAGACAGCTCTGGTGCCTGGGGAATCTGCGCTGGCCACCGTTGGCTCACTTAGTATGACCAGGGGATCTCTGCCGTGAGCAGGCAGACAGCCTCCTCCTTCCTGCGATGTTTCTGTCTTAGTCCAAGGTTGCTATAACAAAACACCATAGACTGGACAGCTTAGAAACAACCAAAATGAATTCCTCACAGCTCTAGAGGCTAGCAAGTCCAACATCGAGGTGCCTCCAGATTGGATTTGGGTGGGGCCGCTCCTCATGGACAGTCATCTTCTCGCTATAACCTCACCTGGTTGGAGAGCTGAGGGCTCTCTTTGGTTCTTTGTTATAAGGGCACTAATCCCTTAATGCCCTGATGACTGATGCCTCAATGACCCAATCACTTCCTGAAGGCCCCACCTCCTGCTACCACCACTTTGGTGAAGGAGACCAGAGCATAAGCTGACAAGGTCCTTGTGTTCTTGGCTTGTGTTCAAGGAACCAAGCCTATACTCCCTCATCTCAGAGCAGATGTGATGTGGGGAGCAGACAAGCACTGCCACTGGTAGCAGGGCTTGAGTACCCCGGGCTTGTAGGCAACGGTCTCGCCTGGAAGCTATGCATTCTAGCCAAAGGCAGGTGAGGGATGCAGCCTGCTACGTAAAACGGAGTGGGCCTTGAGAACCCCAGGCTCGTAGGCAAGGTCTCGCTTGGAAGTTCTGCATCCTAGCCAAAGGCAGGCTGTGAGGGACGCAGCCTGCTACATGAAACGGTGTCTCAGATGCCCACACATCCGGGTGCACATATTACAGACAAAGCCTTAGCTACAACAAGATAACTGCAGAACAGCTCGTCTTTAGGTAGCAACATAATTCCGTTATGGTTCCCTCACAGACCTTGAATCTCTTCCAGTTTTCTTTGTGCTTGATTATAAAGTAAACATGCTGAGCTAGTTCAGGGCCACTTCTCCATCAGAGGAAGGTGTTCCGCTGGCCCCAGCTTTTCTTTATGTCTTTGTGTCTGTGTCTTTCTTAATCCTTCGCTGCTCTCTTTTGGGACCCTGAAGGCAGCCATGCAGGTCGTGGCAACCTGTGAAATGGGAGTTTAGTGAATCATACGGTTTAGTGTATCATTTATTGTTCTCTTCCTTTTTGCTAAGCCCTAGATTAATCTTTGTTTTTAAAGTACTCTAAAATCCTTAGTGGTAAAGGATGCCATATTAATAAACAATTATAAAGCATTTGTAAAGAATGAGGCCTTGTCTAAA
>CAUYQG010188483.1:0-23922 GCA_963574415.1 Tarsius wallacei | reverse complement strand
CGGGCTCGGTGGCTCAGCCTGTAATCCCGCGCCTTGGGAGGCTGAGGTGAGTGGATTGCCTGAGCCCGCGGGTTCGAGACCCGCCTGGGCAGGCGAAACCTCATCTCCACAATAAATAAAAAAAATTAGCCGGGCGTGGTAGCGCACACCTGTAGTTCCAGCTACTTGGAAGGCTGAGGCGGAAGGATTGCCTGAGCCCAGCAGGTCGAGGCTGCGGTGGCCGGGAGCGGCCACTGCACTCCAGTCTGGGCGACCCAGTGAGACACCAAATCAAAAAAAAAAAAAAAAAAAGCAGCAGTGCTTATCACATCCTCTGTGTTGGTCAAATAACTAATGTGGGGATAATTTCATACAACTTTGAATGTTATATTTAGGAGAAATTTATATATGAATTTTAGGCAGGGCCTGAGACTGAACATCAGGAACCACCTAGTTAAGCTACATTGCAAGGTCAAAGTCAGGTGTAGAGTTAAAGTGGAACCTGAGGACCAGGACTTGAGAAAGGCCAGTCAGACAGGCAGACTATTCAAATGTCAGGCTTAAGTAAGGAGGCTAGATGCACGTGTCAGTATAGGTGGCAAACTCAAAGAACAGAGAAATTAGGCACCTATAGGTGAGTTAAGTTATACTCTTATGCTACCCACCTAGCTTTTATTATTTTAGGCCTATTTCAGGCCAGAGAATATGAGGGCAGGAGAAAGTAAAAGTTTTTCTCTTCAAGCATGATTTATAGTCACAAAATGACAAGATTTGCTGCTCCCAGGTTCTGCAATAGTTTTCTCCCTTAACCTGGCTTTCAATTGCCCTATCTCCATATAGATGCATGTGCAAATTCTAACATTCTGCAAAAAGCAGCCCATGGGGCATCTACGCCCTGAACTCTTTTTTTACACTACTCCCCAAAGTAAACATGATGTTTCCCCCCTTCTGAATGGTTATAACAGCCTATCTCTATTTGTCTCATAATGTTGCTTGCTTTATTTGTTATGTTTGAATTGGTATTCTAACTGCTGTATGTGCGTAGACAGACTAGAACCGAAACTTGGAAAGAGTTGGGCCATATTCAACGTGTTCACTTTCATTCCAAGAACTAGCACAGTGCTAATTTTATTTGTATATGCCAAAATGAGTACACATATACTAATTTTTACAGTGCTTTATGTCTGGTGTAAATTATTGGTAAGAAAAATCCGCATCTAATTTGCCTATTTCCGGTGCCAAGCACAATGCTTTGAATACAGTAGCTTCACAGATTGTTGTTAAATGACTGCTCTCAGAAATATAAAACTACTGAGATTCTCCAGTGTGTCTGAAGAGGCCAGACAAGTTTCTTGTTTATGCAGACCAATGCAAATAATTATGCAAATAAAGTTAAAAGTACTCAGAGAAGATGGAGCACTACTAATAGAAATGACTCACAAATGTAACTTTCTCCACACTACTGCTATTTCCCAGAATCCCACATCCTGCACATGCCCAGTTGAAAACCAATTGCTCTTTCCAGGAACAAAGATGATGGAATGATGTGCTACCTCTGGGGCTATCTAAGTCCCCCTTCTTTACTCCCTGCCTGTGACCATGACTAGAGGGACCTGTGCAGCCACTAAATGAGAACTTTACAGCCAGGCACTGCTGACACTACTTCATTATGAAGATGCATGGGATGGCTACAAGATAATGAATGCTCGTGCTCGGAAGGATAAACTCAGCTTCTTCCTGATACAATTTAACATCGCATTTCCCTAATTTGAGCCTGATTTAGTCGCTAGGGTGTTTGGATGCCTTTTCTATGGTGCCGATAGTTAATTAAACAGATGTTGCAGAGGGAATCATTAATTTTAATGCTGCAGATGGGAGCAGAATGACTTTGTGAAGTTAATGTTTCAGCAAAACAATGGGCTTCTGTCATCAGTTGGTATAAACCAAGTAAATTAAGAGAACAAGTAGAATAGGTTAGGTTGCTCTGAAGAAACATCAATGATTCATTTGCTGAATTATACTTCTTTTTGTCTTTGCATTTCCTTAAGGGGAGAAAAGTGAATGTCTGCAGGGAAAAAAATGGTGGAAGCAAGGTGAAAGCAGATTGAAAGAGTTTGACGCTTCCACTATGCACAGATTTTTAACTTTGTTGAAGTTTATTTTGTGTATGGGAGTGAATGACTTAGGGATGTGAACTAGACAGATGAATCAGAGAAATTCATGACAAGATATATAGTTAAAAGAAACACACAGCTGAAAGACAGAAAATCATTTCCATTGATTTCACTGAGAATTATTCATTAATTCAGCAAATATGTATTGTTGAGAGGCACTTTGGGACTGAGAGTATAAAAGACAGGGTCCCGGCATTCACGAAGATCACAATTATTCAGGAAAAATATATAGGTGCAGATAGGGCAAAACTATATGCAAATTTACTACATACATTTTTGGGAAAATAAATAATATTTGTTGAACTTTCCCCATGTACCAGGATTGTGTTTGTGCTTTCTAATTGTTATGAGAGAACTTGATAAAGGTATGAGAAAACAAAAACTGCAGTCACAAAGTTATTATGAAGACATTTTGTCTTAATATTGGTTCAGAAATACATTTTGTCCCCAGGAAGTTTACGCTTAAGTAGAAGAGATACATCATGTGAGCATATATATTCACTTATACAGGACTTAGCGTGAGTCATCACATAAATACAATTCGATAGAAATTTGAGAAGGAAGAGTTGGATGCCCAGAAGGACAATCACAGAAGGAATCATAGAAAAAGGGGCATTCAAAGTAACTCTCAAAGAATAGGTTTTACTTTAACATGTCAAAATAGGTTGAGGAAACATGGAGAAGACAAATTTCATCAATTTTTCTTGTAATTAGGGTAATTTCTTGTATGGTGATCTGAGATTTGTGGTTATCAGGCTAGTTTGCAGTAGTAAGCAGAATAATGGGTTCACAAAGATGTTCATGTCCTAAAACTCAGAATGTGTGAATATATTATCTTGCATGACAAGGAGGAATTAAGATTGCAGATGAACATTTTAACCATTGCTAATCAGTTGACCATAAGAAAAGATTACCCTAGATTATTTGGATGAACTCAATGTTATTACAAGAATCCTTAAATGGAAAAGAGGAAGGCAGAAGTGTCAAAATCAAAGAGATGAAACACTTGTTCATCCTCTGCTGGGTATCATAAGCCAAAGAATGTGGGCAGCCTCTAGAACTTGGAAAGGGAGAAAATGGATTATCCCTTAGAGCCTCCAGAAATGAATGTAGCTGTGCCAACACTTTAATCTTAGCCCAGTGAGACTCATTTCAGACTTTTGATTTCCAAAACAATAAGACATGCTGTTTTAGGCCACTAAGTTTGTGCTAATTTGTTACAGCAGCAATAAGATACTGATACATGGACAGAGGAAGGTTATTTCTTTTTTGGTTTGTGTAGTTTATATCACACAAAACTTAGATGTTTGCCCTTCATAACTATACTTTTTAAAAATGAAATTTCATACTGCATACGGTAGCCCTATATAGTCCATTTTTTTGGTATACTGATTGTTCCTTCATTCATTTCACAAATATCTCCTTAGATGTCCCAAGATATTATAGTGGATTAAAAAATATTTTTCCTCCTCAAGCTTACATGGTGAAGGGAAAGGTTAAAGTTTAGACTTGAAACAAGGAGAATGGGGTCTGCCATTTGCCGTGTCAGGGAACATAAGAGAAAAATCAGGTATAGAACAGTATATTAATAGATGAAATTTATTTATATTCACTATGAGGTTCTAGGATACTGTTGTAGAAGTACATTTGCAGGTCAAATGTGAGAACTGGGCTAGAAGTACACATAATCCTAGTTATGTATCATCTATCCCAATTGCTATTTTAGTACAGGATGGGCCTCCAGAATGGTGCCTTATATGGCATCTGATGATGGCCTCTATGATTTCCTGAAGGCATTTGGCACAAGCTCCATTCCTGTGAATCTTACAAATGAATTCTGATTCTCTGAGCTTTACTGGTTTAGATGGTGTTATGGGGAAATGACGCTGGGAAGAGTCAAGTGGTATACAAAATGATTACTTTGCTCCATCTCTGCATGGTGCTGAGCACACCAGCTGTGCAGGGCCTATTCATGTGCCATGTCTCCAAGTGCGTTGATTAAACCATATGCTCATTGATCTCCAGGGGCTCTGTTCTACTGTGGCACTGACTCAGCTGGGTAAACAGGTTTTATTGTTGCTTAGAGTCTCACGATGGCCCCACCCTATCATTCTTAAACTACTGTCAGTAATAATTGGTTTCAGAAATATACTCCCAACCCAACCTGGATTATATTTTATCTCTGCCTCAGTGTAAGCAGCATCCACTTACTGGAGAATTGGACCCAAACCACCCAGTATTCCATAATGGGTCAAAAGTTGGGAGCTAAGTGCCTATCTGAACATCTTAAGCTTCTTTCTTAAAGTATTTTGTGAAACTGGTCCGATGTACTACATCATAATATAGATGTGCACAGACAGGGAAGTATATGATTTGAATTTATACAATAATAGGAATAAAAAAATTAATGATTCAAGTCTTGAAAAATGAGAACTGAGCCTGTTGCTCTACTATAGGCATTGTTAGCTGTTTTTGCTGGTATGTTTGTCTTCTTTTTTGTATGGGTAGTTACAGGATTAATTTACAGACAAATTGCTACAAATAAACTTAAATTGAGAAGAGATCTTAGAAGAGTCAATTGTACACAGCAAAACTTGTAGAAGTCCTTTAATTAATTAGAGGCACATCAAACAAAAATTATTGAGAATGAGTTACAAGGAATCTCCTAATCCTAAATTAACTCAGGTTACAAATTATTTTTAAAAGTATTTTCTTACAAAACCACTAGCCTACTTTTTCACCATCACTTCCTCCATTTTTACTATTTGTCAAATAGTTTCAGAAATGTGGGATGCTAGTTAAAGTTTGCCATTTTGCTCTTAGGACTACTGAAACCCTGAAAAAGCAAGTCATTTGCCCAAGATCACACGCTAAGTAGTAAAGTTGAAACTAGATCTAAATCCCCATACTGGCTTTTGTCTTTCGACAACAAGGTACAATAAATGCTCCCAGGGACCCTTTTGTTTAAGAGAGAACTACAAGAACAACAAAGTGGGTAATTGATAGAAAACAAATATGGATGCATTGTTAGTTTCTTTAAATGTAGCAATTTCCACAAACACTCTGCTCCCAAAACATATACAGTATAACTGTAAGTTGGTGTAAGTTATAAAAAAGGGACAGCTGGGAAAAGTGGTGAGTTCTTGAAGGTAGGTATCTAGAAGAGTCCTGAGTTACTCCTGATTACTAAATCTTTCACCGGCATAGTGGTGGAAAACTGGTTTTGAGGTATAAACCTGGGCCCTCAGTGGGAGCACAAGTGTACCGGATTTAGAGCACATAAAAGATTGAGGAAAGACAGACTCAAATCTTCATCTCAATGTTTTCAATGCACCACACTATGGCAGTAGAGACAAGGTTGTCTCTACTATCTAATGTCTATTTCTGTTTTTTTCAGAATAACTTTGAAACAAGACACTAACCACTAGTGAGGACATTTCTAAGTCCAGATGAACATTTGCCCATGGGACAGTGACTATATAACTGGTCTTTCTGTGCACAAAGAATCACTATCATAAAGAAGAGAATGATGATGATTATTTTTAATAATTGTAGCCATCTTATTATAGTACTCATATTCTGGAAATTTTTGACGTGTGCTAATGAGGGCAAGATTGCAAGTTTGATGGACATAGGAGTAAGTTAATTTCAGTCCTGTCTCTGACACTGTCAGTGAGGATTACTGATCATATGGGCCACTCATATTAGAAGTATTGCTGACTCAGGCTAATCCATCACTATTACAGCAATGTTCATTGTATTGAAGTTAGCAAGACTGAGGTTGACATGAACATAAATGAGTCCATTCATACCTCCCTTGCCCAGACATTATCCCAATTGCTAGAGTCCGTGGGTCTCTTTCATTCCTTACTGTATCCTGAGTGCTTAGCTGAGAGCTTGGCACATGGAACATAATCCTTTTATTTTGGAAAAATGAATAATAATAAATTTATAAAATATTTGGTATAATATCCTGGAAGGAGCATGGGGACAAGGGCTAAGCTATGCTAGCAGATTTTCCCATAAATGCTGTGATCTATGGAAGGAAGATATTTAAGCTTTAATTATCTCATCAATTTTTTCATTTATCCCAAGTGAGTTTTTGATACATATTTCGCCAGATTGTTTTAGGAGTTTGTGAATTATAAAGTACTTTGCAAATATTGGGTATTATAATGAATTTAGCACTTATGCAACACTAAGTAAAAATATAAGCGGGGAAATAAATTTTAAAATGACAATTATTTAGCATCTACTAATAATATGCTAAGCACTTTTATATATGCTTCACAATATAAACTAGACAATAGCTCTATAAAATAAGCATTACTAACCTTAATCATCAGGAAAAGAACATAAGCTCAGGTAGAAAGTGAATTTGGCCTGGTTGTACATGATGACAATGATTTCCTTCTCTTCCTGCATCCCACTGCATGCTGGTACATGTGAAAGAGAGAGCGATAATATGTAAAATTGAATTAATTGCTTACTTTTATAGTATCAATTTTAACGTTGGAATTAGAAAGAGATACAAATGATGCCAGAAAATGGTTTACAAACAAAGTAAAATTTTAACAGAGATTTGAAGGATGGATGTCCTTCTCTCCATCTGAGCAAAGAAGAACAGGTGGATCAGCTTTCAGCACATGTGAATCCTCTGGCAGCATGGAGGAACAGAAGCAGGCATAAGCACTGGAGGAATCTAGTGTGAAGACTTGGGCAGAGACAGTACAGGAGAGTAAAGGAAATAGAGTCACATGACTTTGGAACTCAGAGTGATGGTCAAGACCTGTCATAGAGGAAACTCACAGTAGCATAGCCCATCCAACCTTCCTCATACTAAGTCACAGAAATGTTCTTGGGAGTGATGAAAGAACTGCTGGAACCCTAACAGCCTATGCACAGTAGAATGATTATTTTACATGGAATTAAATTAAAATGTTTCCACAGAATCTCTGAGGATTTGGAATATGTAGGAAATATAAAATTAGTTACAGTTCCTAGATGCAATTACTGATGTATTTAAACTTACGGGTGTGCACCTAAGCGCCTGAACCTTCTTTGGTAACTTTCATTGAAACTTGAATTTCAATAATTTTCAATTCTGGTTGTACATAAGAATTAATCATAGGTACTTTAAAAAACTATGCAGACCAGGGTCTCACCCTCTGAAATTCTGATTTTCTATATGTAGAAAATCATGGAATCTGGAGTTCAAAAATTCTCCCTCAATAATGCTATGCAAGGCCAGGGTTGATATTCACACATTCTGATCCATGTGACTCATGAATTAATAAAATTTTTAAAAGTTGATGCAGTTCCTCTAGTTTCATGAGTCTTGTCTTTGGCTGCACATTATAGTTACATATACATATTAGAGACAAGATCTTGCTCTTTCACCCAGGTCAGAGTGCAATTGTGCAATCATAGGAATCATAGGTCACTGCAGCCTCAAACTCCCAGGTTCAAGCGACCCTCCTGCCTCAGCCTTCTAAATAGCTAGGACTACAGGTGCATACGAACACACCAGCTAATCTTTAAAAAAATCTTTTTTGTTCTTTTAGAAATTTTGTCTCACTATGTTGCCTATGCTGGTGTTTTACTCCTGGCTTCAAGTGATTCTCCTGCATTGGCCTCCCAAAGCACTGGGATTAGAGATGTAAGCCACTATGCCTGGCCCTAGTTACATAATTTTTTCCCCAAGAGTAAATTTGTAGGTTCAGGTCCATTTTGGTACAGAAACATAGATTTTATCTTTTTAAATAAACTTCTTATATTGTCATAATCTTAGATTAACAAGAATGTAGTTCCAGAGAGTTTACTCCAGCTGCCTCTAAATCTTAACCTCTTACATAATCAGGGCATATCTGACAAAACTAAGAAATTAAGACAAGCATATTACTACTAACTAAACTATAAACTTTATTTAGATTTTGCCATAATTTCCATTAATGTTCTTATTCTGCTGCAGTATTCAATCCAGGATACCATATTGCATTTAGTGTATTCTATATTTTAAAGATCATTTTGAAGGTGATTTTGATATAGTCAGTCCTCAGCCCACTATTTATCACTGCTAACCTAATCAAAGGTGCTCAATTTTAAGATAACAAAGCACATTCAGAAACAATTCAATCTCATCTCAGATAATCCAGCTCTTTGACAAAAAAAGTGGCATGGTTTGTTACTCCTTCTCATTCCATTTTTCTGCACTGGATCTTGGCAAGGCTTCAGATGAACTTAAGAAAGGTTATAAGAACTCTAACAAGCTTCTGCAAAGCCAAAGAAACCATCAAGGGAGCAGGGTGACAGCCTACAGATTGGGAAAAAGTATTTGCCAACTCCAGGTCTGACAAAGGCTTAACATCTTGGATCTACAAGGAACTCAAACGTGCGGAAAAGAAAAAAACAAACAACCTCATTACAATATGATAATAAAAAAATACTGATTATATATAAAAAAATGGGCAAAAGATATGAACAGACACTGTTCTGAATTTGTTTTGGCATTTAATGGATTTGGAGTGACATTTGTCTACAGCTCAATCTACTTCTCCTGATGGCCACATGATGCCCCTCAGCTCTCTAATGGTGGCCCTTAGAGGTCATTTTATTTTCTCCCATGCCAAATAATCTGTAAACTCCCTTAACCATATACCTATGCTGGAGGGATACACTCTTAGAAATGTGATTTCCAGGTCTCAGAGCATGTGCATTGTAAGTTTTGAGGACATCATAGGATGGTCTTGCCAGACTCTGCTCTGCAATGTTCTACAGCCAGCAGGTTATCAGAGTCTGTATTCTTTCCTGAGTCGATGGGGTGGAACAGGGCATTACAAAACAACCTGCCCATTTGAAATATAAATAATTCTGGCAGCATTGATTCATATCTTTTCAAATATTTGTCAGTCATTTTCATTTTTTATTACTCTAAATTTCACTTTTCTCATGCCAACCATTCTTTTCTTACTAATTTGTAAGCAATCCTTTGCTAACATATGCTGCAAATGTGCTTTCCAGCTTGTCGTCTGACTTTACTTATGAAATGTTTTGTTCCAGAGAACTTTTTCCTTATTATGAAATCAAAATGGAAGTTTCTTCTTTTATGACTGCTTGCTGTGTTCTATTTAGAAAACTCATCTCTAGAGATAGAGCTGTTGTTTATCTGTTATCTATACTGTTGTTCTGACAAATTCCTGCACTGAAGTTGATGGCCTACCAGGAATTCCTTTTGCTGTGGGCGTGACACAGACACTCTAACTTTCTGTCGTTACCTGGCAGATCATCTCCTCATCACTTAGAAGTTGATGCTTTACTTGGTGATTTGAAGTGTTACCTTGATTGCACGTCTCATTCTGAAGTCTATTCATTTCTGGATTCTGTGTTTTATATTGCTTTGCATGCTGATTTTTCTTCTGTTTTACACAGTTTCATTGATTGTGGTTTACAGCACATCTCAACATCCATATAACAGCACCTCTGAATTGTTCTACATTTAAAACTTTTCTGATTATTTAAAAACGTTTATTCTTCAGGAAGGTCGTTGGGGTCCACGTGTCATATCACACAAGCTCTCTTCCTGCCAGCAAACATCAAAGATCCTGCTGTTATTTAAATTGGGAATACATAGAAACATAGATAAATTTGAGTAGAAGTCGCATCTTTTTAAGTTAAGAAAAAGAGTTACCCCCATTTGTTCAACTATTCTTTTATGGCTTTAGATCATGTTTTAATGTTTTTTAAAAATATAGTCTGGCATTTTCCTGAAGTTTATTTATGGAAATTTTATAATTGTCTTGTAAACTGAATTGTTTCCTCCTTTGTGTTTCTAATTGGCTATTATTTTTAAATAGGAAAATGATTTCGTACTTTGAAATGGAAGCCAGCCCTTCGCCAAACTCACATTCCCTTCATGTTTCTGGTGCTATGTGTTTTCCGGGCTTGTCATTATATAATCTACAAGAGCTGTGGTCTTCTCCTCTCTCCGACACTGCCAAGTTCTCGCCGTGTAAAGCAGGGCGAGCCATCCTCTGCTCTGAGACTCTGTGTCCTGCCCTGTGAAGTGCAGTGGTCTCTGCTTACAGGGACACATAGGGATTCTGGGAGGGCCAGCGCTGGGCGATGCTGTGGGGGTGGCTGGGACCTGCAAAGCCTTCCTGGGAGCAGGGGGCATCCTCGGGTGGGACAGCTGCATCTCCGGTGACTGCCGCACTGGTGCTTTCTGGAGAGGTGGGGCCGGTGTCCCCCAGCAGCTCAGGGAGGGGAGAAGCACCGAGTGGAGTGAGGGGTCTGTCGTCTTCGAACTTCGCGGGCGCATCTGAGAAATGAACACAGTGGGCAGGGGTCCCCATTTTCCTCACTGAGGCTCATGGTGTGGGCCGTGTGTGTGGGGGCCACTTCCATGTTTTATTAAATAGAGATGGAGAAACAGTTGGCTGAATCTTCAGATACACGAATTGGTACCAGACATGGAAGCCTCTGCTGGTGGCATGGCCAACGTGTGGGTGCAGCTGTGGCCGGCTGTGTCGCCTGCCGGGAACTGATCTGTTTTCATTCACCAGTGGGAGATACACTGACATATCCGGGTCTCTCCGCCAGGGCCCTCTCGGTCCTGACCACAGGACCCACTGCTGCTGCCCTCGGCCTCCGTGGTGTCATTTGCTGAACAAGAAGCCCAGGCCTGGTGGGGATCACCAAAACACCTCAAGCGGGCATGTGGCCGGAGTTTCAGGTGGTCTGGAGTCACGCATGGCCTTTTTGTGAAAGCTGTTGGGCAACACTGAAGCCCAACAGGAGCCCTCACTGTTCTGCCAAGGCTGCCCTCCTGTCTCCAGGCTCCGAGCAGCAGGATGGCCCCGCGGTCTCCAGGACAGCTTTCTCCCCCGCCTCCTACCTCTGTCCGCTCGACTGGACCCCAACCAACGCCCATCAGACGTGGATCCAGCCCCATTGGAGCCTGAGGGACTGACCACTGTGGCAGCCTCCTCCTGCTTCCTCCACTCGGAAGCCAGGTCAAGTGCCATTTCCCACGGAGACCCTGTTCCCTGCCCCCAAACCCTCCGGCAGACTTCTACTGCAGTGAGGAAGAATCCCCGCCCTTCCTTGGTCTGTCAGCCCCTGGTCTGCTGCCGCCTGGCCCAGTCTTGTGCCTGGCCCACCCGCCCCCCTCCTGTGGCAAAAACCTGCCCAGAGAGTTCTTGCCCGACCCACCTGGCGCATCCTCAGAGGGGCCTCAACCCCGGCGGAACTTCCGCCCCTTTGCTGCTTCTCCTCCCTCCATGCACCTGGTTCTCAGGAGTGGGCAGCCCCCTGAGGGCACTCCTGCCGTGTGTCTGGGCCACCAGGCACAGTCGTAGCGTCCCGTGGCTCTCAGCATGGCGTGCGGGTTCCACACTTGCTCCCTCCCACCCACTCATTCTCAGGTCTGCATTTAGTTTATATATTTATTTTATTTGACTGATTGATTGATGGCATCTCACTCTGTCACCCAGGCTGGAGTATGGTGACGCCTTATACTCACTGCAGCCTCGAACTCTGGGTTCAAACAAGCCTCCTGCCTGAGTTTCCTGAGTAGCTGGGACTACAGGTGCGTGACCACAACCAGCTAATTTAAAAATCGTTTTTTTGGTCAAGGCGGTATCTGCCATGTTGGTGAGCCTGTCTCAAACTCCTGGCCTCAGGCGACCCTCCTGCCTCAGTCTCCCAATTGCTGAGATCACTGATGTGAGATGCAAGCCTGGTCTGGTTTGTACTTAGTGTCACCTTTCATGAGTGGCTTTACAGGTGTTCTGGACGCTTCTTTCCAAGTAGTCCTGGTCCATAGGTTCCTATTGCTGTGAGTTCACTTTTGTCGTTCACCCATTCACTTGTAGCCAAGATGCCTATAGAGGGCCAAGAGGGAGTGTAAAGTCTTGGTCACTCATACTGCACACCCCATCAGCCCCGGATCAATGGATCCCATCTGGAGCAGAGACCGGGAGCCAGGCCAGAGAGACCACCTGGGCTGAACCCAGGATAAGAGTAGAAATGTGGTCAACATGGCGAGCCCTTGTCTCTACAAAATATTTTTAAAAATAGCTTGGTGTGGTGGTTGGTGCATGCCTGTAGTCCGAGCTACTTGGGAGGCCAAGGTAGGAGGAATGCTTGAGCCCAGAAGGTTGAGAGTGTGGTGAGCCCTGATAGTGTCACTGCACTTCAGCCTGGGCGACAGAGTGAGACCCATTCAGACAAATAAATAAAATAAAATAAAATAAAATAAAATGATGTGAAATAAAATAAAATAAAAAGAGAAACGTCACAGAGTCTGGGAAGAACGAGACCCCAGGAGCCCCCTGGCAATGAGCAGTGGGACGGATCGATGCCGGTCTGCGTGTGTGAGGGCCGGCCATATCACTCACTTTTGTTTCAAGACTCACCACAAATAAAGACTTTTTTCTGATTCATTAACAAATTAATGGGCTTAAGAAGGCTCCCACAATTCTTCAGGAAGATTTAAAGGTACACAAACGCATCTTTTTACTTTCCACATCCAACATGCAAATGAAGATGCCTCCACCCACGTCCTTTCCCTGTAACTAAACGTGTCTACAAAACTCATGTATAATTTTATAATTCACACTCTGTGTGTAATTGCTTCTCCTTGATCTGCAGTTTTTCACAAAAGTATACCAAATAGCAGCGCCATACCATAAAACACTAAATGCCAGTAAAAATGAAAGCGCAAGTTAACTTTTTCAGACACACACTTCAAAGGAGCTTGGTGTAGAGAGGAGACAGAACCTGTGATGGGCTTTGTTTTTCCTGAATGTGTTCATGAGTGTGAGTGCTCGTGTGTGGGCATGTGCATGTGTGTAGATCTGTGTGCACATATGTGTGCATGTGCACAGCGTGTAAATATGTGCTCATTTCCACACATGCACACGTGTTTTTACATGCATGTGCGCACACATGTGTGTACATGCGTAAGTGCACACATGTGAACACACATTAAAACATGCAGACCTACACTCATGAACAACACTTATACACCTCATACATTTACACGCAAGGTAAATAAACACACACGTGCACACACATGTAAGCACACACTCAAATACACTCACACACCTACACTCTTGAGCACCACTTGTATACCTCTCATACACAGGCTCACAAGGCATATAACACAAACATGTGCATACATGAGCACACCCTCTCCCACACACATTCAAACACACCCACACAGCTACACTCATGAATACAACTTGTACACCTTCTCATACATATGCATGCAGGGTTTATAACACATGCGTGGGCACACACTCACCTGTGCCCCCTCAAACACATTCACAAGCCTACTCTCATGCATGCTGCCCGTGCACCTTCTCATATTCATGCACATGAGTGCGCAACACACACATGTGCACACACATGAGCACACACTCACCTCCACATCCTCAAACACCCACACTCACAGACACCACTTGTACACCTCATCCACATGCACACAGGGTATACAACACACATGTGCACACACGTGAGCACAAACCTACACACTCCAAATGCATTCACACAACTACACTCATGAGTACCACTCACACACCTTCTCTTATACATGCACACAGTGTGCACAACACACACGTGCATACACGTGAGCACACACACACACACACACCCCTACACTCAGGAACACCACTCACACCCGTTCTCATTCACATGCATGCGGGATACACAACACACACGTGTACACGTGCACCTCCCGTTTCCCTCTGTACCCCGTTGGTCAGCCATCCTGCCCCCTAGGGCAGAGGCTGGCACAGGTCCCCTGGCGCGCCTCTTCGCGCACTCTGACAAGCGCCCTGACTCGGTGCTGGCCTCCTTCCATGGGGTCCCAAGAGAACAAGACGTCTGATCCCAAAGCATCTTTTGGAAGACGTGTTTACAAAGCCAAAACTTCCTGGCGGGGCGGTGGGTGCTGCGGCGGGGTTTGTGACACAGCTTGGAGACGGGCGGGGTTTGCAGAAAGGACAGGTCAGGGGGACATTCAGGGAGAGGGGAGCCCAAGCCTGGAGCCGAGAGGGGTGCAGGGTGTGGGATCACGGACACAGTGGGGGGTGGGGGGCGAGCTCTGCGCCCTGGGCAGCCAGGGGTGACGGGAACATGGGAGTTGGCCAGGCTGTGCGTGAGCGGGTTTGTGTCTCACCCTCTCACTGCTGGGACCCACCCCCAGGCAGTGGGCAACTCAGTCACGTTGGTATGCTCGGTGCTTCCTGGAAGGATGATGGCACTGGTGATCAAGGCAGTGGTAGCTCACGTGGACTAACTCTTGTGACACGTGTCAGTGAGTGCCTGGTCCATGTGCAAGAGCTTCCCGTGGTCTCACCGTTGGGACCACGACCACCCTGAGGTCAGTCCCTTCACTAGTGCATTTTATGAAGAAGAAATGGAGACACAGAAGGACCCAGGTCTCTTGGCCTGACCTCCTGGCTAGTGAGCAGTAGACCTGGGCTTCACCCGCAGTGCATCAGGCCCGGGTCACAGGCAGCTGAGAATGTCAGAAAGGGCTGGCCAGACCTGCGTGACTCCACGCGACCCCGAGTGATCCCTTGTGCACGGTCTACACCTCCTTCCAGGGGGAGGAAGGACGACTGATTGAACTATTTAATGACTGGGCGGTCACCAAAAGCCTGGGGAGCATGTTTTTAAAGAGGAAGCTCAGGGCCAGCACTGTTGGCCAAGGAGCGGGTCTGAACACTCCTGCCCGGCCGGGTCCCGAGGACTGGGCAGTACTGGCGTCTCCTAGGAGAGGTGACAGGCAGACACGGCTGCACTCCAGGCTCCCTGGGGGAAGCTGCTATTTTTCAGATCTGTACACTCAAGGAAGAGACTTCGCAGATGACACTGCGCTTTTCCAGGGACAGATAGGTCCTGGCAGAGGGCGCTGGGCAGGTAGAGTCAGAACAGAGTCCTGTGGGGACACTTAGGGAAGCCGGGCACAATATGACATGATTACGGAGGCGGCAGAAGACCCAGCCCCGTCCCTGAGGCGTCCTCTGTTGATGGGGGACACAGACCCGGCGGGGATGGCCTTGGGAATTCTGTTCATCTTAGGACAAAAGATGCAGTTACGCTGGGGACAGTTGACAGTGACCGGCAGTGACCATTTCCGGGCAGGGACACAGAAATAACCTCACTGTGCCAGTTTTCCAGGAAGAAAAAGTAACAACACTGGTAAGTGCTAAACTCAGACTGCACTTCTTTTAGCTCAACACGAAACATGAGGGGAGGTGCAAGTAAGGAAAGCACTATGACCATGCCGGGTTGACCAGACACCCCTGGCGTCCACCAACTTGGGAACACAGATCCTCTTGGGCTGGAGTCGATGGTCTAGAGTGACCCTGGTGCCCACTCACTTGGGACACGGTCGTCTTGGACAGAAATTGACGGTCTAGTATGATCCTGGAGTCCACTGACGCAAGACACAGGTCCTTTGAGCAGAAGTCGATGGTCCAACACATCCCAGCTCATTTTTCCTCAGCTGTGCTGTGGCTTTCCTTCCTCCTGAGCACTGTGAGATGAGCAGTTTGGTGTGTGTGTCACAATAGGGCCGGCTTCCTCCTCGAAAGACAGGCCCTGGCAGGCCACGGTCCAGCCTTGAGCTAGTTCCCACTGCTGCTTTTTGCCGAGTGCCCCATGTGTGGGAGGGCAGAGTCTGGGATTCCTGGCGTGGATCTTGGGGGAACACACTGGGGTTCATAGCTGCACCTCCTCCCGTCTCCCTCCATTCCCATCCCACAGACGTGGCCATGAGCCCTCCACCCACTCTACTCCCACGCCCACAAAAGCCCCACCCTGGTGGCCTCCCCGTTGTCCTGCCCACAGAACCCATCGCAGTCTTGAGATCCTTGGCTGGGAGAGGGAGACGGGACCTGCCTGTCCCGCAGACGCTGCTCCCTCCCTTTATTGTTGACCGTGGACAGTTTACCTCTCTCTTTGCGGGGAATATAGAAAACAAAAGCCCCATTTGCAACATGTAAAAGCAAATTAGCAGGTCGCACAGAACAGGCAGGAAGAGGCCACTGGCCGTGGCTACCTGCCCTTGTCTAAGACAGCCAGTGTAGCCATCTGCCCTGAGGTTTAGGAAGGCTTCAGCTCTGGAGGCGCAAGCCTGGAAGCCCTGCCCCTGGGGCCTGGCCTGGCCTCGGGCCTTTAATCCCTCTTCCCGCGACCCCTCAGCGAGCCCAGCCAGTGCTCCCGCCCGCCACTTATGCCCGTGTGACTCTATCATACAATCATTTGTCTTGGGGTCTTGTCTGAAATAATTTGAACTGCCAAATCCCGAAATGAATAGGTTTTGTGAGCACAAAGGGCTAAGGAACTGGTTGGAAATTTTAAAGAGCTCCCAGCCCCGAGTCTGAAGGGATGGCATTGTCTGGCTGCCGGGCCTCTCCGTCAGCGTCCTTCTGCCTCAGTGGGTGCGGGATGATGGATGGGCTGGCTGCCCGCGGCGGAGGGCAGGAGTGCGGCAGGGCTGGGAATTGGCTAAGTACTTCTGGGCGCTCCCACCTCATCATGGGCTCGGCGAGTCGGCCTTCTTGATTTATAAACTGAGGTGGTGATTAATGATCTTTTAAGTGGACAAGGCAGGCCAAATCCTCGCAAATCGGGCCACTCAGACATGACTACCCCTTGTAGCAGAAGAATAACAGCCTTTGCGTGGAGGTAATTGCCGCGGCCTCTGAGTGGTGCGCGTCGATCTGCTCGGGAGTCCACCTGGTCTAGACGCCGAGTCCTGGCTGGGTTCCTGGTCAGTGGCTGTGGCGGCGTGGAGGAAGGGGAACCTGTGGGGGCGGCTTCTCCCTTGCAAAGTCAGAGGCCGATTTAGGAGCGCGTTGGGGGCTGAGGACAGAGGCCAGGCCCGGCCCCTCTGCAGGGCTCCTTCCTGCCCTGCCTGAGGCTCTTGCCAAGGCCTTGCCAGTTTGGGCAGGTTGCCTGGACTTTGTTCCTGCTCTGTGGCCTGCTTGGCCATGCTGAGGTCTCTGGTCTGAGTGTCAGGAGTGTCTGGTTGAGTTCCTTGCACCAAATGCTCTGTCTACCACCTTGTTGACCACCTGCCCTGCCTCCCCAACCTGGAGGTGGGACGCAAACCAGGGCTGTTTAGAACCACAGGGGCTGGGTGCAGTGGCTCATGCCTGTGAGCCCAGCATTTGGGAGGCTGAGTTGGGAGGGTCACTTGAGGCAAGGAGTTTGAGACCAGCCTGGGCAATACAGCGAGACCTCATCTCTACCAGGAAAAAGAAAGAAAAAGCCACAGGAACCATGACAGGAGGACTGGACCCACCCTCTGTGCCCAGCTTCCTCCTGGCTCTCCTCTCCCTCTCCAGGAGGACTGGAAAGGCGGCTTCCAGGAGCGGCAACCCAGGGGCAGCAGTGTCTGGGCCACTCTGCTGTGGCTTCCAGAGTTTGTCAAGGTAATGACTATAATTGGAGTTGGTGTTGCCGCCGACCCATCAATACACGCTGGGCCTGAGGCCGTAGGTGAGCAGGGGCCGATCGATACTGGAAAACCAACTTCTGCTGTGGAAAGAGCATTTGCGTCTTCCCAGCGGCGAGCTCCAGACTCACTCCACTCTGCCCTGGACTCAGGGAGCATGTCCATGGGTGTCAGGGAGGATGCCGCTGGAAGGCCGACCTCCTGAGCATCCACCCAAGGACACAGTTCGTTCTGGGGGAGAGAAGCCTGGACCTCACACACCTCCTGCGAGAAGAGGTGCGATGGCTGCATCTCCCTGCCGCTCAGGGAGCCCTGGGGAGGAATGCCCCTCGCTCAAACTCGCTGGGCTGTGGCATCGGCCAGGTGCAGGTGCGGGGGTCTGAACCCACATGTCTCGATGGAGGAGGCCGGGAGGAGGGCTGAAACATCAAGGCTGAGGAGGCACAGCTGTGGAGGCTCAGGGAACACATGACTTATGCGGTCAGACTTGGGTTGGAGTCAGAGACAGATGTCAGCGAGAGGAGTGTAGGTCCCTGCTTCGGAGAGGCTTCTTTTTCCTCAGCAGCAATGGATTTTCATTTTCTGCCACTGGGTTTTAAGGTCAACAGAAAAGACTGTCGTCCAGAATTGCTCTTGACTTGTGGCCCCAAAGGCCTGTGACCACCTTGCTTCACTTCTGTCACAAGCAACGGCATAGTGGTGGCCCCAGGCCTTGCAGGGATAATGGGCACAGGGGGCAGGATGGCTGCCCTGGCCAGGGCTGTCTCTGCTTCCTCATCAGTTATAACTGGGGGCACATTCCATCTGTTTTCTTTGCTCCCCCCCATTAAAATTAATGAAAGAATCCATTTGTAGAGGAAAACTTGTTTTAAATAGGCAGCGAATGCCATGGTGTTTCTTTAGAAAGAAGGAGGGGATTAGAAGGCGAAGACAACATGCTTTCCCAGAGGGTCCTCAGTTTTCAAAAATACCTGAAGCCTCACCTGCTGCACGAGCAGTTTCTAGGGCAGGCTTATGCCAAGGCTTTTTTCATCTCCTTTCCACTTCTGGAAACAGTGGGTGTGTCTACGTGGTGGGTAAACACGAGGCCTGGTAAGGCCAGCATCAACTGGGTAAACTGTGTCGAGGAAGGAAATCTTGGAATGAGACAAGACTTGCAAAAGCTGGACAGCTGCTGAAAAATGCTTTCTGTTCGTTCTGCAGCCAACAAAGAAAGGGGTTAACCACTCGCTGCTGGTTCCCAGGACCAACAAAAGACAGCCCAATATTGCTGTTTAAGACAAATCCCTACCATCCAGCAGCTGCTTTGCAAACCTCTGGCAATGCCTGTAGTCAGTTTGCAAACCTCTCCATGCCCCACAGACAGTTCCCGGCCCCAACTGCATCACTGGCCGAATCCCGATGTTATGGTAGAAAGGCTCTGTCCATCCCCTGCCTCTTGGCAGATGGCAGATACCCCTGAGACCATCCTGCCCTGAGCCTTCGCAGCATGTCTTCCTTTAATAAATCTTCCTCTCCTAATTCCTAACTGCTTGGTGAATACTTCCACCCCTGTGACTCCGGCCTTACCCAGCCTGCCCTGCATGGCATAAATGACATGACCAAGTTTTGCTTTTGTTTTTGTGGTTTTTTCCCCTCATCTTTTCTGTCAAATAAAGTCAGGCAGGTCTTTCTGGGATAACTTAGGAATGACAGACATTTCTCCAGCTCCCAGGACACCCCAAGCACTGTTCTAAGCCCTGTTGCATAGAACACTTCACTAATCCTCGTGACAACCACGAGAGAGGCGCTATTCTCGTGGAAGAGAAAACTGAGGCACAGAGAGAGTGAGCCACTTGTTTGGGGCTGCAGAGCTATCAAGAGGCAAAGCCAAGAGGCAAGCAGTTGTGCCCACCGGTGAGCAAATGCAAGTCTGATTCAAGGTTGTTGTAGACACTGAGAAAGGATGCATGGGAACGTGCCAGGCACAGCAGTGTAGACCCAGGGCACGCCTCCCACTCCTCTCCCTTTGCATACAGCAGACCACAGCCTGGCCCACCCGGGGTGCCAAAGGCTGCTGGGAAAAGTCACTTGCCGTGACAAAGCTTCTGCCATGGGGACTTGGTGACCCACCCTTGTGGGCTTACCTCTTGTATCTCAGACCCCCTTTCCCGGTGAACTGCTGCCCCTCCAACACTGGAAAACCCCGCTGCTTCTGCCTTTGAACAAACAACCCAAGGCTCACTGGCTTCTCCTCTCCATGGAGCTGTGATGCCCTGTGATGCCCAGGAGGCCAACTGCGAAGAATGCGAGATGGGTGCTTCTGTGGCCCAACTCGGCACGCTAAAGAAAAATCATTTCAAAAACTAAAACTAAACCCAGCAACAAACTAACCAGCCCCCCACACCCAGGACGGATCTACCCATGGTCCATAGGGCACGCTGCGTTTTCCTCCTCAGCCGTAAATCACTCACAGCTGGGACTTTCTTTCAGCCTCTCTCCAACCACCAAATTGTAGACCCATTTGCTACCCTGAAGGGAAAAATAAAACCAACCAGTCAACACTGAGAACAAAGCTTCTATTTACAGCACAAGTGTCCTGCGCGCAGGGCAGGTCAGGGTGACTGACTCTCTGGGTGGGATGGTTTTTGGAGAGAAGGCCACGTTTATTCAGGCGCCGTGTCTGCAGCAGACACCGTGGGCTCGCAGAAGCTGCCGGAGCGGGTTTATTTTGCTACGGGTTGTTTCGTCTTCAACCAGTTGTAGTATTGATTTCTCTCAGTGGATTAATTATCAGAGGCAGTTCCAGACTTCCCTGAGATGGACGGGAGGAAAAATGATGTTTTCATTTCAGTGAAGCCTGCTGGCGATGGCGCTGGGTTTCTCTGGAGCCCTGAGGTTGACGGATGGGGCCGTGCCAGGGAAGGACTGTGCACGGGATTATTCATCTTATCTGTGGTCGCGAGTCCTGGCATGGTCTGCGGACTCTGTAAGAACGGCTTCACCTGGCCTCCGCAGTCGTTTGTGGAAGGAGCCTTCAGTCCCGGGGGGAAGAAAGAGAAATGCTGGGCTGCACAGGCAGGGAAGGCTGGGTTATTTATGGTGCCGCCAGCGTCCAGCCACAGGAGGATTTAGAGGGCTTGCAGAGACTCAGGCTCTCAGACACACGTGCAGCCCCTGTTCCAGGGAGCCCAGTGGAAGTCACCTAAGAGCACCCGGGCAATGGGGGGTCCTTGAGCCACTTCTGTGGACCCCCAAAATTGGATGACCAGGATGAACAAAACACCGGAGAACAGCTTTGGACTTGAGCTCAGCCCTGCGAATGTTAAGATGGACACGGCAGTGCTGGTGCCTCGTGCTTGGATAGCTGAAGGACTTTTCAGTGTGTCGAGGCGACTTTTCATCTCTGTTGACACCTTGCATGGAGGGTGGCTCATGGTGGTTGCCCTATGGGCTCATGTCTGTGACGTCTCCACCACAAGAATTGGCTGTGTTTGGGGAAAGGAAGGTTGTGTTTCCAGGCAAGTCATGAGATTTCTTCTGGTGCTTCCTGATGACTTGGACGTGCTCTCCTTGGCACCAATATGCTACAGAGAAGTTATAGGGAACCTCAGATAACTTTTCTTTTCTCGCCACAATATATTATATTGCCATATCATGTCATCATTTCATACTTTTGTATTATTTTAGTATAAGTGCACAAATGTCACTGTAAAAAGGTCATGGTATGCTAAGTAGAAATTAGACAAGAGGTTAAAATAAAACCCTAATTGGTGGGTATGTTTCCTATCACCTAGATAAAAATCATAAGTTAATACTTCTATGCTTTATATCTTTTTTTTCCAGACGTGTGAGGCAGTGAGCAGAGCTTCTGGCAGTGCTCTGTGAACTTCTCGCCCAAGGAGCAGGGTTTGGAAAGTGCCACCGCTGACTTCTTACAGCCTCAGTTTTCACTTTTGCCAGGCACTCACGTGTCATTGTGCCATGTCTTCCTTAGTCTCTGCCCCGAGGGGGAGCTTGTGGTGTCTGCTCTTTTCCTCGACCTTCCTGAGATGAGTATTCCTGGCACGGCCTTGAGCTTGTTCCTGAGGGTCTCAGGACTGATCTGGCTCGGGGTTGTAGTCGGCAGCTGTGCTGTCCAGGCAGTCAGCCCGGGACCCTGCGCCTCGTTGTCCTGCAGGACGTGGGCTCTCTGTGCCCGTGGGTGGGGGAGCGCTCTCTTCTCGGCCCTGATCTAGTTCCCACCTTGGGAACCAGTGAGGTGTGCACGGGCATCTTCCTAAGATGAATATCCACTAACATTATAAAAAAATGCAAAATCCTGGTGTGAGCAGCCTTCCTTTATGTCTCTCGTGAGCACCTTGCAGCATGTCTTCCCACGTATTGAGGGATGCAGCGGCAACCATGCTTTCCCAACATCCGGCCTCGCTGTGGCCTCTGACTTGGTTTACCTAGCTCTCCCAGGGGCCACAGCCTTCAGTGTCAGCCGCTATGACACACAGATTTCTGGGGAATTTCTGAACTGGATGGCGTGCTTGAAAATATCTCCTCCATCCTAAGTTCATAGAGATTGTCATGTATGTAGCTTCCAGAACATTACTGTCCTATCTGCAAGAGACCCAATCAGGCCAGCATCAATCAGGCAAATTGGGCAAGCCGTTTAGAGGAAGGAACTCTCAGGATGAGATGTCAGGAACGGTGCAGGTCCAGGAGCTGGTGGCTGGCCCGCAGACTCTTACAATCAAAGTCAGACATCAGCCAATCAGAACTGCCTCATTTGCATGGCTAGAACCCAAATGCTTGATGGGACTGCTAAAACTCATCCTAAGGAGGAAGGGTCAGACTCCACTGGGAAGAGCCTTAGGTACCTACCTCTTAGCAGCAGACAGCAGACGCCTTGGCTGGTGTTCTGCCCACTGTGCCCCTCGCAATGTGTCTTTCCGTGAGTAGCCCCCTTGCCTAGTTCATAACTTTGCTGGTGAGTACTTTCACCCCCTGCGCCTCTGGCCACGCCATACCCAGCCAGCCGTGCGGGTCTTGTGTGCTTTCACTTGACTGCAAATGGCCTGGAAGAGCCTTGGGAGGTGGTGCACGTGGACACCTGCGGGTGCCAGACTTATCCTCCCCATCTCCAAGGGAGCAGCCCACCACAGGGGAGAAGCCCACCACAAGGGGGCAGCTCTCCTCATGGCAGAAGCCCACACAGGAGAGCAGCCCCATCACAGGGGAGAAGCCCATCCCCAGGGAGAATCCCCCTCACAGGGGAAAAGCCCACCACAAGGGAGTGGGCCCTCCTGCAGGTCCACCCAGTGAGCACTGGTGTGGACTATGCTGGGCCAGGCAGCTCCACCAGCACCCCGTGACCTCGCTGATGCGGGAACAGGGAGAGCTGTCCTTATGCCTCCCCAGGGCTGGGCCTGCCGCCTCTGCTCCCACTGGACCTGCAGGGAGTAGGGGATGGGTCTCATGGCTCTCGCAGAGGGGGCCCGGAGTCAAGGCCGAGGCCTTCAAGCTCACGTGTCTTGGGGTCCATGGAGGTCCAGCATGGCAGTGGGAGCTCCAGGATCCTCAGGCCATGGGGAGGCTGAGGACCTGCCTTTCCTCCAAGTTTCCAGGTGATGCTGGTGCCCAGCTGGGGACAGCTGCACACAGAGGTAATGGTCTCCCACTGGCTCTTACTGTCTCTCTCATAATATTTGAAAAAATACTCAATTGTCCTTGTTTCCTTATACTGTTTACAAAGCAGCACCATAGATACTAGAAATGCCCCCTTAAATTCCTTCAGGAATATCATTTCTGTCTATTAATCAGTTTTCTAAGTTGCTCCAACAGATCCTTACCAGTTTCCTTCTTGGCCATTTCCCCTACAAGGGGCAGCAACACCGAAGAAACCTGTGGTTTGAGGCCTTTAATCCGATTCCTGAGCATCAGGAGGCACGAAAACAACCAGGTGTACACCTCTTCCTTCCCTTTCCTTTCTTGGAGCACACGAGTGGACTGAGCTGGGCAGGAGAGAGAAACACGAGTTCGTGCCGACGTGTGAGCACAGCCAGCTTGTCTTCCTTGTTGTCCTCAGCTCTGGACATGGGCTGGACACAGCCCCTGGGCTGCTCTGGGGACCCACATGGACACCCCCTGCCTGCCCACCCACTCCTGCTGACCAGCATCGGCCTGGCCTGACCATGAGGGGGATTTACACATACCAGGCTGGACCTCATTGCCAGAAGATGCGACCCCAGCTGGAGACTTCCCCACATGTCGTGGGTGTCCCTAGACATGGCCAGGCCATGCCCAAACTGTGGCCTGCTGCCTGCAAGG
>CAUYQG010188482.1:0-25745 GCA_963574415.1 Tarsius wallacei | reverse complement strand
GACTGGAGGGGATTAACTAGGTCTCTTTTGCTTTTGTGTTCTTTCTGCCACAGGATGACACAGAGTTCCTCCTCTCTGGAGAAAGCAATATTCAAGATGTCATCTTAGAAGTAGAACCTTAGAAAATGCAGGAGACACCCTTATGGAAATTGGAACTGGCAACCAATTCCTGGTCAGAACTCCAAGTGTCCATGCCATAAGAGATAAGATAGGCAAGTGGGACCTCATCTAACTGAAAAGCTTCTGCAAAGCCAAAGAAACCATCGAGAGAACGGGGAGACAGCCCACAGACTGGGCAAAAAAATTTGCCAATTGTATATCTGACAAAGGTCTAACATCTAGGATCTACAAGGAACTCAGATGTGCCAGGGTAGGAGGTGGGGGGTGGGGGGTGGGGGATGGGGGGTGGGGATTGGGGGGAGGGGTGGAAACACAGCCTCATTATAAAGTAGGCAAAAGACATGATAGACACTACTCAAAAGAAGAAATAGGAGCAGTCAACAGATACATGAAAAAATGCTCAGCCTCACTGGTCATCAAAGAAATGCAAATTAACTTAACTCTTGTCAGGATGGCCATCATCAATAACTCAAAAAACAACAGATGCTGGAGAGGATGTGGCAAAAAAGGAACACTTCTACACTGTTGGTGGGAGTGCAAACTAGTACAAACTTTGTGGGAAACAGTTTGGGCATTCCTAAAAGATCTAAAAATCGACTTTCCGTATGACCCCGAAATCTCCCTACCAGGAATATTCCCAGTGGAACTCAAATTACTTTATGAAAAAGATACTTGCACACGCATTTTTATTGCAGCATTATTCACAATAGCAAAAATATGGAACCAACTGTGCTGCCCATCGAAAGAGGACTGGATACAAAAATGTGGTACATATACACGATAGAATATTACACCATAAAGATGGAAAAAATTATGAACTTCGCAGCAACTTGGATGGACTTAGAGTCTATAATACTGAGTGATCTGTCAGTCACAGAAACAAAGATCTGAGTATCACATGTTCTCACTCACAATCAGACCTTGAGCAACTATTGTAATATCATAAGAAAAGGATTGGCAGTAGTGGGAAACTGCTCGGGGAGGGGAGAGGAGGGGTATATCTCATCAACAAGGGTAATCTGCATAAGGAACAATTGAATAACTAACCCTGAATTGTACCTCACATGTTAAAAAAAAAATTAGAGACCAGGCCCTCACCAGAGTCCATCAGAGCCTTAATCTTGAACTTCCTCAACCAACTATGAGAAATATATTTATATCATATACTCTATTATATTCAATTGTAATATCTATTACATTTTATATTAGATTACAAATTTCTATTAATATAATTTCTCTTATAAATTTCTTAGTCACATGTATTTTAGCACAACAAATAACCTAACAAATGAAGGAAGAAGCATGGAGCACTCATGGTCTCCAAGGAATCAAAACCCTGCCAATGCTTTGATGTTGGAATTCTCACCTTGAAAACCGAACCAATAAATTTCTATTGCGTAAGCCACCTAATGTGTAGCACTTTGTTATAGCCTCTCTAGCAAACTATTACAAGCCATAACAGATTTGAACATAAACTGAGCTACATCACTTTGGCTGTTTTTTTTTTTTTTCCTTGCTTCAGTTGAAGAAGGTGGAACACGTTCTCATTTACGGCACAAGAACAAAATAATCACAACATATAAGAAACAGAATATAGTTAATTGCTTTTTAGTATTTTAATAACTGTTGATATTTACTATGTATATGACTACACGTTATTTTGGTGGATAATTCATAGAGTAAAAGAGCACAGAGCATAAATATATAGCTGAATGATTTGCGGCAAAGAAACTTGGAACATCACCCACGTCAAGGATGAAACTGTCTCTCCTAAATGCGTCCCTCTCCCTTCTCTAAATGTGAATACCATTGTGTCTTTGAGCACTTCAGGATTTTTTTCTATATCTGAAAACTTTACTTAAATAGAATAAAATACCAGATATTCTCTTGTGTGAATCTTCCTTATAAAATCTTTTAAAGTTATACAAGACACAATTTATTCTGTTTAATGTTATTGCTGCCTCCTATATACAATTTATGGATCTATATTTTACAATTGGGAAACTTGAGTGATTCCTGATTTTAGTTATAGTGTAAAATAGTACTATGAACCTATCTGCGTGTGACTCTTGGTACACATGTATACGTGTCTGTTGCATATATAACTAAGAGTGGGATGACTTGGCTATAGGGTAGACATATTCTCAAAGCTAACAGATAATTGCAGTTTTTCAGAGTCCTTGCAGGAATATGCATAGTGCCAATATTTTACACGAACCCTTCCTCAGTCACGTGCTCACCAACATTTGGTCATTATCAGTCTTTCCATTTTATTTATTCTGGCGGTCATGGAAATAGTGTCTGTGTTGTAATTTTAATTTTTATTTACCATATTACTAGTAAGCTTGAGACTATTTTACATGTTTATTGGCCATCTAGAGATCATGTTTCATGAAGTGCCCCATCAATTCACTTTCCATTGGTGTCTGTTTTTTCTTTTCGTTTTTTTTTTTAGAAAACAGAATTTATTGAGAGGACAGAAAAGCTCCCACAGTCCCACAGTGGGAGGGGTCCTGAGGGGGTTGCCCTGTCTGTTTTTTGTTTTATAAAAGTTTGAGAACACTCAAAATGGAAAGGTAAGGGGAGCGCGGGTTAGAAGTTACCAACTGGGCACAATGTTTGCTCTTTGGGAAATCAGATGTCCTGAAACCCAATCTCCAGCAGTGCGCAATAACAAACATGCACTTGTACCCCCTGAAGCTAAAATTTGTTTTAAAGTTTATTATTTATTTTTTATATAAAGGGAAACAATGTTCTGTTGGTTGTTTATGTTGCAAATCTGTTTTACTCCTTGGCTGGCTTTCACCATCATCGATCTATTATTTGTTGATCAGAATTTCTTAAATTTAATATTGTAATTTACATGTTAGTGCCTTTTTGTCCTTTTTAAGAGCACGTCCGTATTGTAAGATGGTGAAGATTTTCTCATAATTTTATGTCTATCATTTTTGCCTTTAATATTTGACATTAATGGCTACAGTGCACATGGAATGGATTTTTGTTTAGAGGAAGAGGTATATGTCAAATTGTATATTTTTAACTGTAAATTCTGAGTTCACTCACCACAGTTGACTGAAAACATTGTCCCGTACTTACTCTTTTGCAGTGCCTCTTGTTAAAAATTAAGTGTACAAATGTACCGTATATGTGATTGGTTTGTTATTCAGCTGTTATTTGTCTGACTTTGCCTCAAAACCATCATGTCTTTGTTACTGTAACCTTATAGTAAGTTTTGATAATTGATGGAAACAATTTCCTCAACCTTGTTGTCCTTCCAGAGTGCATTGGCTGTTTTTATTTTTTGAGTGTCTGCATACATTTTAGAATCATCCAAATTAAACTAAAATTATATATCAATTTGGAGTGAATTGGCATTTTAGCCAATTTATTTCAGTTCATGAAAATCTTTTATTTCTCCACTTAAACATCCTTTAATTTATTTCAATAATACTTAATATTAATAGAGCCATTAGATCTATTTTTGCTGTTCCCTAGATATTTTGTATTTTGATGTTCATATTACTTATAAAATACAGGTTACTGGCTTGTATGCAGTGACTGCTAAATTGACCTGTCTAATAAATTATTTGTTCACAAATTGTTTTGTATTGTTTTTGCATACAATTATGTATCTGCAAATAACAAGTTTGTTTATTTGCGATTCTTATACATACCTTAAATCTTTTTTATTACTCTCCCTAGAAACTCCAGTGCTGTTCAAAAAATAAGTGGTGATAGGAGGCATCCATCTTTTATTGCTGGTTTTGAGTGCAATGCTTTTAACTTTTTATCACTAAGTGTGATGTGTCCTATAGCTTATATGTGTAGCTACTCTTACCCAATTTTATATATTCCTTACCATTTTTAGTTGTTTCATGTTATTTATAACACAATTATAAAACTTTATCAACATTTTGCATGTTTGAACTAACAAAATATTTTTTTCTTGTATTACATTAGAATGTTGAATTACATTATTCTATTTAGATGTTACATTAACTTTATATTCTTAAAGTAACTCAATTTAGTTGTAATGTATTTTTCTTTTATTATTATTCTTTTTGATGTACAGTTGGATGTTTTGATAATATTTTGTTAAAAATTTTTGAGAATATGCTTATGCATAAAAGCAATCAGCATTTTTTCTGATGGTTTAGTATCAAAATTTTCTAACCTCATGAAATAAATTGGTATGTACTTTCTCTTTTTTTATACTATGGGAAAGTTTGTAAATAATTGATATTATTTCTTTAAATTTACCAATGAATAAACCTTATCCAGAAGTAGTGTTTTTATTTCAATAGGGAGGTTTTAAGATTCTATTTTTGAAAAAACTATAGGATCAGTGTAATGTTCCATTTATTTCTAGCTCAATTTTGGTAAGTTGCATTTTCCAGGAGTTTATTCATTTCATCTAAATTTTCAAATCATTGACAGATGATTATTTAACATACCTTTTTTGATAGTTGAAAATAACTTTTTCCTTGTAAAATATAGCACAAATGGAAAAAATAAATGAGAAAATGTAGCGTACGTACATCACTATTAAGCAAATACTATTATAGCCATCAGAAGCTATAGCATTTTCTGTTATGGATTTACAGCACCCCTGGTCATAGGATGGAGATACAAACATCAACTTGTCAGAATAACTACAAGAAAGTACGGAGACAATCAGGAGAGAGCATTGCAGGAAGGTACAATGATGGGAGTCATCATGATTGGTGGCCATCTTCATGAAGGAAATGATAGATCATCATTAACTGACATGGGGGGTTGATAACGCTTGAAATAAAATTTAATTATGCAAATTGGGGAGATATTTTAGAATACAATGAAGGTCTAGGATGTTTTGGAGGCATTGTTCAATTTTCAATTGTATAGACTATTTTTATTTTAGTATTTTGTAGTTCCAACAAAGAAAGTTCTTATGAAGAAGACATCTCTACTTTTTCCTTATCGTGGTTCTTTTTTGTAACACCATCTCTTATTGGAAAAGCAATGGAAAATGAATGAAATTTGATACCATATTTGTAAGTATCAGCATCTCTATTCTAGGTAGGATTATTTTTTTATTTACTTATTTACTTGTTTGTTTGTTTGTTTATTTATTGAGTTGGAGGCTCACTCTGTCGCCCAGGCTGGGGAGTGCAGTGGCATGTTCACGGTCACCCCAGTGTTGACCTGGTGGGCTCAGATGATCCTTCCACCTCAGCCCTCCAAGTAGCCAGAACTACAGGCACGCACCACCATGCCTGATTACATTTTTGATTTATTGTAGAGATGAAGACTCACCAACTTGCCCAGGCTGTTCTCAAACCTATGGGCTTAGGAAATCCCCTAACCTCTGCCTTCCAAAGTGCTGGGATTGCAGGTTTGAGCTACTGTGCCAGGCCGGTAAGATTCTTTAATTAGAATTTTTAAATAAGAACTTCTTCTGACTAATGAAATTCACACTATGTGGATTATATACATCATAACTAAACAATGACATAAAGACAACTACATAGGTGCTTACCTGGAGCATACATATTTTGGCCACTAATTCCTTTGTGCTTGACAGAGCCATCTTGTCATATGTTTTTACAGTACTTTTTAGTAGCTGTGATGTTATTCTGTGAGAACAGACAGACACAGATGCAGACCTTGTTTCTGTCATTTACTACTAACGGATCTCCGGTATATCATCTGCTTTAGTTTTTCCATATGTAAAATTCAGATCTTATTGTGTCACAGGTTTGTGGTGATATGGATGACCACATCAGTTATTCATTGATTTGTTACTACATGTGCAAATCTCTGTTAAGTTATTTATATATCCTCATCTTCATGATGTATATTATGATTTAAGTTGTTGCTCTAGAAATAAAGAAAGAAACTGAGCTTAGGATATGTAACTGTTATACTTTTGGTTCTTCTATTTTTCACTGCTCTACTTGGAAAAAAAAAAGGCAAGAGAAGATGTTTCAGTCTTCTGAAAGGGGTGGTGGGCAAATTGTTATGAACTCATCCAAGAGAGGAAAATCAGCTAAAATTAGGGGTACTAATAAATAACTTTAGAGGTATGGAAACTCTTAGAAAATGGGCTTTTGACACAAAAACATTATTATTATCTTAATTTTTGAAATTACAGAGTTTTCATGGTATTTTCTTTTATTTATGGTATTTTACCAAACACATTAGGTATTTTATCCACCAAATGTTTACTTAATCCATCATTTGCAAGGACAAACGTCAGAGGAAGTGCACTATTCCCAGTGTTCTCAAAGCTTAAATAATATACAACAAAATGCATTGTGTTTCTCTTAATTACACTTAATAGAGGATTATAGATGACCAACAAGGCAACTGAATATATTAAAGAAAGTAAAAAATTGTCATAAAATGTTGGCTTTATAATGTTTGCCTATATATGTACATATATATATACATATATATTTTTTAACTGAAAAGCAGATTTTTGCTTTTAGCAAATTTCTGTTTCTTCACATTACCAACAATCAATAAGCCACAGGTATTAATAAAGAAGGCTTCATTGTCCAGAAGCCAACAATATCCTTAATGAGCTATTATAGATTTTAAAAATTGTGAATGTGCTGCAAATAATTTAGTGAACATCTAGGACTACATGAAGGCAGCACTCATAAGATCAGGAATAAGCCGGCAAGTAGCCAGTTATTGAACTGTACTGCAGCATTTTCAAAGCCTCATTTGCTTTTCTGCTCCCTGCAAAAAAGATATAAAAGCTCCTATGAGTCCAGAGTCCAGCATGCAGTACCTAGGAAATTATGTTTTTAAATCCCTATGAAAATAAAGCAGAGCTTTCAAAGCTGAGTATGTATAACATTTATTTAAATGTCAGGGGAAAAATAAAGAATGATTGTAAGAAGAGTTAAATTTTAGCTAGTTTAGAAAAAGTACACAGCAATGTTTAATTTTATCCCTGTGATCCTATAAAGGACTTATAGTTCAAGAAAGGGTCCACCCTTCTGTGTTTCAGAAAGCTGTAATTCATATTTCAAAGAAACACCTTTTCCTATACAACTTACTTAAAACTCAGGGAATGTGTCCTTGCTTACTTATGATAAGGCCAGCCACAGACCTCTACATCCTTTATAAATGATTATCTCAACTGTTCTACCCATCCCCACTAGTCAGTAAGAACAGAATGCTTGTTGAAACTCAGGCATCTAAATTTTGACCATCTCAGTTTGAGTCAGTATACAACCCTTCCTTAACAGACCCTGCAAGAATAATAAGCCAGCCACAGGTTAAGACATTCTCTGATAAACTGTCCCATCACTGCCACCTCTGACATGTAATCCCCTTCGTCCCATTTCCCCATACCATATTCTCTGTAACCTTCTTTTGTTCCTCTCTATAAAAGAAAATCTCCTTTCTGCTCAACTTTTGAGACATTTGCAGATCTTATGGATGGTTGGTCTATTTTTCGTGTTACAATAGTTACAATATTTTTTTCCACATAAAGTCTTTCCTCACCTAAATATTGATGTTTTAGAAATTTATTATTTATTTATTTATGTAAACAAAGTCTCGTGATGTTGCCCAGGCTGGTTGTGAACTCCTGGGCTCAAGTAATCCTCCTGCCTCTGCTTCCAAAGTGCTCGGATTACAGGCATGAGTCAGTGTACCCAGTTTTGATTTTTTTCTTCAGAATAAATATGACCTATACAAAAATTAAGTTTCTTCAGATTCTGAAAGGCATACATGAATTGAAAAATAAATACATGGATTAATCCACCAATCAATCAAATTTGGGGACGTTACCATCTTCACTCTAACATAGATTGCTAAAACAAAAATCAAAAGCAAGAATAGGACCCGGTGGCTCAAGCCTGTCATCCCAGCACTTTGGGAGGCTGAGGCGGGAGGATTGTCTAAGCCCAGGAGTTTGAGACCAGCCTGGGCAACTTGGCAAGACCTCGTCTCCACCATAAAAATAAAAAAATTAGCCGGACGTTGTGGTAGCCCGCCTGTGGTTCCAGCTATTTGGAAGGCTGAGGAAGAAAGATCACCTGAGCCCAGCAGGTCGAGTCTGCTGTGGCTGTGAGCATCCCACTGCACTCCAGCCTGGTTCACAGACTGAGTCTCCGACTCGAAGAAAACCCACAAAAACAAAAACAAAAAAACCAAGAATGATCTAGAGATTCATGATCTGGTCACCAATCACTAAAATTGCTGGTACTCTCCATCACCTTTTGACTTATGTCTTCTCTCACAATACCTTTAATCAGCATCAACACCCTTGACAGTGAGGTGTAATACATTTATGAAAATGACAGAATTAAATATTTATTTATTTATTTATTTATTTTTGAGACAGAGTCTCATTCTGTCTCCCAGGCTGGAGTGCAGTGGCATGCTCACAGCCACCCCAGCCTTGACCTACTGGGCTCAGGTGATCCTTCAGCTTCAACCTTCCAAGTAGCTGGAAACACAGGTGTGTGCCACCATGTCCAGCTTTTTTTTTTTTTTTATTGTAGAGACAAGGTCTTGCCATGTTGCCCAGGCCATGGGCTCAGGTAATCCTCTCTCTTCCGTCTCTCAAAGTGCTGGGATTACAGGCGTAAGCCACTACACCTGGCTAGAATTAAATATTTCAAATGTTAATTTAACGTTGGTTCTATGATAACCATTCTCATTTTTTTATTCCTACAGGCAGACAACTTTTCACAAAGGCCTATATTTTAAAAGTCTGCGTAAATACTTACTGAATGTAATAGTTATTAATAAAAATTAACTCTTTTATCCAATATAATCATCTCACTGAGCAGTCACATTAATTAAAATATCTTTGACTAGCACATACAAGTTGTATTATTACCTGCTGTTTATCAAGGAAGAAAAGTTTAGTGATGCTAAAAGCTAAATAAGCATTCCAAATCACATAGAAAAGGTGTAGAATTTCTTCTGATTGATCTATGTGTTTTCTATTTGTATGCAATAGAACCTAGCAGTTACATCTTTGTGAAATGTATATTTGTTTGTTTGTTTTCTAGAAATGGAGGTTTCACTGTGTTGCCCAGGCCAACCTTTAGCTCCAAGGTAGCTGAAACTTTAGGCAAGCGCTACCACACTCAGCCTGAAATGGATTTTTATGTTTTCACCTTTTTGCCTGGGTTTCTAGAAAAAGCAAATTAACACTCTGCTGGATTACCAGGAGTAATCATAACCTAAATGTTGGCTACTGTGTCTGCCCTGGCCTACTGCATTTGTGAGTCCTTAGTTTTTCTTTTTTTTGTTGTTATTATTTTAAGTAGGTGAGGGTAGAGTAATAAATACAATGACTATTATTTACTTTTGATTAATTTTTAAGAATCTTTAGTATTTGAGGACAAAGCGAGAAAAATGTTAAGAGAAAAAGGTGTCATTAAGGAAGTCTTTATTTAATGGGGATTCTTTCTTTTTCAACTTTCAATCATTCATTGATCATAAGGCAAATAGACAGATACATCTTTTTAAAAGCCTCATTTAAAATGTTTCTATGAAAATTGGTGAGATATTAATGTGAAGACAAGCAGAAAAGGCTTTGACTAGTACTTGGTTAGAATGATCGCATCTGAATTTCTGGTTCACCTACTTGCCAGCTAAGCAGCCTTTAATGAAGCACTTAATTGCTCCCTTAAACTTGGTATTCTCATCAGTGAAATGGGGTGATGGTAATCACTACCGCAGAGAGTTTTTGTAAACATACAATGAAAGCCAAAGTAAAAGTGTTTCCTCAAATTCTATGCACTATAATGTCACTTATCACTGTACTTTAAAGAGCTCAAGAGAATGAGAAATCCCTCCAGCAATGTTACTACTTCACTTAAAATATCTTTTAACCGTATTTTTGCTTTCTTAAAGCAATTTGTATAATGTAAAAACAGAAAACTTATTAATCAGATATCAGCATGCGTATATCCTGCTAGTAACTTATCACATTTTTCCAGTGAATTAATGTGTGTGGGGGTGGGGGAGGGATGGGGGACACGTGGCCCAAGATAAAATGCTTCTCTATGTCCACACCCATCTATGAACTTTGAATGTACTCTGTCACTCTTGTGCTGGTACTCAGACATACATACATCTTCAGTGGAGTTTACGCAGGATTGCTTAAATGATGGTGAAACAGGCAAGGCTCTGGTGTAATTTCCTTTAGAGCAATTCAGGTCCTATTACACGTTACTGTGTTTTATAGCGGGCATCCGAAAATCTGCCATTGAACCTAGTATGCAGCTTTACACCCATTGCACGTACTTACGGTTTTAACGGACTTACTTTCACCAGATCCTAGGAGTTGCTAGGAAACCTTCTTGCATTCTTTTCATTTTTTATATGGCATTAGTGTTTCTGACGATAAGGCTGAACCCGTGGGTACAGTGGGATGGAAGCAGAATCAATGACAGCAAGGCTGTGGCATAGATAACCACCCCTCAAAGTTTCCTGTTCTTCATATAAATAATAAGGGATTATACAAGTCATGAAAATAACATTACATGTTTTCTTTAATGCCAAATATTTAGCAAATAAAAGAATTTCAAGGCTTCAGCACAAATAAGTATACACACACACGCACAAACACACTTTTTTTCTGTTTTTATTCTTTGGATTCTGATTTTTTCTTAGCTCTCTCCAGTGTTACCAAGCCAACGACTTCCAAGACCAAGATGACTGAGAACTTCCAAAGTTTTAAATAATATTCTTGTTGAAAATACTATAATTCATATGTTTTGGGTCTGAACCTTATTTGTATTCTTTAGCATAAAATTATTTTCCATTACTTCATAGGCTTCTGTTGCTTAAAAATAGATAATTTCAAAATAGTAGAATGAACAGTTGTCATTCATCAAAGCCAGTTAAAGTAGCAGGTCAATCTGATATTGTCACGTTTTAGATTTCTTGATTATGTGATTTTTTTTTTTGGCGACTCAGGGAAGTAGAGCTCTCAGAAGTAGATTTGAAATAAAACTCATAAAGAAATAGTGACAGGAGAGACTATTGCTGCGATATAATTTCCGTTCTTCATTAGGATAAACAACAGACTGTTTTTGGTATGTTTCACTTTCAGGAAAGCAATACTCTTCAATCTTGTGGAAGCTAGGAACGTGCGTGTATTCCAGATAGAAAAACTAGTTCAATTGGGACTATTTTTCAGAATAACATTTCATAATGACATGTTTTTCTTAAACTACTGTATTGGTTCTTTTCAATCGCTTCAAATGTCATTTTTAAAGGTTAACTGCAAAGAGCCTGTTGAATCTATTCCAGTTTCAAGTCTTTTATTATTTTCCCATGGATGTTTCAAAGTCTTTGTAATACTGTCTGGGCTGTTCATCTGTGATTACACTGCACTGAGCTGTGTGTCTGTCAACTCATTATCCCAAACAATGGTTAATATAGCAATTCTGAAACACATTGTATTACATGATTCTGGGCTTAAAGAAAATATTTATCTGCTTTTAAATATGCTGGTACAGATGCTGTAACTGTCTTCTTATTTAGAAAAATATTTTCATTTAAGGGTACATTTGATTTTGTAATGATCTGGTCAGTGTTATGAGTTTTTTGGGGGTTTTTTTTTGGTCTATGACCTATGTTTCAATCAATTTGTTGCATCTTGAATACATTACACAGTTAAATTAATAAATTGTTTAGAAGTTGATATAAAGAGAAAAAGTAAAAATCCTATTTCTATTCATCTTAAAGATGAAAGATTAAAAGGTTAATATAGCTTAAGTGGTTATACTACTTATTTAACCTAGCTAATTTTAAAGATATATGAAGAACCCTAGGACAAAAAATGCAGTTGTTTTCGGTTATTTAAGAAATTAATGAATTACGATGTTGACGTATTCAGATCTCATGCAGACAGTAATATACAGTCTATTACGTCTTAAAAATGGTGTTCTGACCATGAGTCAAAACCATTGTTTGGATGGTCATTTGGCTAATTGTCTAAAATAAAACTGCCTAGACTGTACTACAGTGTTCATCTTTATCTAATGAATGTGGAGACTCTATTACAATTAAAGTTCCTGGTGTGAGCCCAGAAACATTCATGTGACTTGGAATGATCAGGAAGCTATTTATCTATGAATGTAAGGAATGAGTTTAAGTCAAAAATAATTTTTGATGGTAAACTTTAAAAATATGCTGCTAAATTTTCTGCATGAGTCAATAGGACAAGAAAAAAATACATAGAGTTGATGAAGATGGTCTGGTTTAGTACACCATGTTACTTAAACTAGGTTGGAAGTTCCTTGGCCTCTCTATACCTCATTTTCTCTACCTACTAAAGAGGATAATAATTGTAAATATCTTACAGAGCCATTCTAAATATTCTAAAAGTAAATATTGCTAAAATTCTTGGAATAGAGCCTGGCCATAAGAAGTGTTATATAAGTGTATGTTAAATGAAGGCTTAAAATAAATAAAGGCATATATCATGTTCTTGGGTAGGAGGAATTGTTATAGATGAGAGATAAATTTAACTTGGTTTGTAATGATGGTGGTGCAGATAAAAATAAACAAAAAAGAACATTAGAAAGCTTTTGGCTCTGAAGGATAAATATGAATGATGCTTAGAATTGGCATAACTCTAAGGATGGCAAGAGCATTCCTAGATACACATTATTAGAAGCAAAATTTGCTTAGAGGTGACTATCCTTTACTCTGTTTCACAATTCACATTTTTTCCCTGAGTTATTTGGTAACTCCAGGTTGTTTTAACTGCAATAGCAATTTCATTTTTTTAATTAGCAGTACATTCATTTTATTTTACTTATTTTTATTGTATTATCATTATATACATGCACATAGTTAAGTGAATGTACAGCCAGACAAATAAAATTATCCCCATCATTCAATATAGTTTCCTTTCTTTCTCTCTTGCTCTCTCTCTCTCTTTCTTTCTTTCTTACTGTGGTGACAGTTCATAAACTCTCTTTTGGCAAATTGCCAGTATACTCTATAATGTTATTAACTCTACTCTTCATGTTATATGTTAGACCTGTAGATGTATTCATCCTACATAAATGCAACCTTGCACTCTTTTATTTCTTTTTGAGACAGGGTCTCACTCTGTGCCAGGAGTGCAGTGGCACAATCACAGCTCACTACAGCTTCAACCTCCTGGACTCAGGCAATCCTTCCGCCTTGGCTTCCTGAGTAGGTAGGACTCCAGGCGGGCCACCAGGTCCAGCTATTCGTGTGTGTATGTGTGTGTGTGGTATTTTTTTTTTTTTTTGTATTTTATTTTTTTGTAGAGATGAGGTCTCACTGTGTTGCTCAGACTGGTCTCCAACTCCCGGGCTCAAGCAATTTTCACTACTCAGACTTCCAAAATGCTGGGATTACAGGGTTAGCTGCCATGCTCCGCCAAGATCTGTAGCCTCATTTATCCCACATAACAGCAACTTTGTACCTTTGGACATATCTTCCCACTTCCTTTTCCCTCCCCTTACCATCATTCTACTCTTTTCTTAACAATCAATTTTGTTTTTCAGATTCCACATAGAAGTGGAATCGTGTGGTATTTTTCTTTATGCACCTGGCTTATTTTCTTTCACATGATGCCCTCTGGTTGCATCCATGTTGTTACAAATGGTGTGATCTTTTTTTAAGTTCAGATAATAGTCCATGGTATTTATATATACCATAATAACTTTATCCACTTATCTATTGATGGACAAATTGATTATTTCTATATCTTGACTGTAATGAACAAGAAAGTGCAGCTGTATTTGTGAGACTTGGTTTCATTTCCTTCCGTGTATATCCAGAAGGGAGATTTCTGGATCACACTGTAGTTCTGTTGTTCTTTAGAAACTTTCATACTATTTTCAACAGTGACTGCACAAATCAACATTCCCACCAACAGTGTACCCTTTCTTTTATACCCTCATCAACAATGATAATTTTTTGTCCTTTTGATAAAGATGATCCTAACATGTATTAGATGATATCTAATATGGTTTTGATTTGCATTTCCCGGAAGATTAGTGATATTGAACACTTTTTCATATACCTGTTGTATATTTTTGTCTTTTTTGGAGACAAGAAACTCAAATTATTTGCTCAATTGTTTATGTAGTTATTTGAGTTTTTTTTTTTTTTTCTGCGGAGTTATGTGAGTTTCTTACATTTAAATACTTTGGATATTAACCCCTTGTCAGACTTATGGCTCACAAATATCTCTTAGTCTGGAGACTAGCTTTTCATTTTGTTGATTGTTTCCTGTGCTGTGCAGAGGGTTTTAGTTTGATATTTTCCCGATTGTTTATTTTTGTTTTTGTTGCTTCTGCTTTGGGTGCTTTCTCCAAAAAATCATTGCCAAGATCAGTGTCAAGGAGTTTACCACTGGGTTTTTATCCAGGACTTTAGTGTTTTCAGGTTTTATGATTAAGTCTGTCATTCGTTTTCAGTAGATTTTTGTGTATAGAATAAGATAAGGGTCCAGTTCTCTTCTTTTGCAGTGGATGTACATTTTTCCCAGTAGTTTAATACCCTTTAGGGAGTATGACCATTTTAACAATGTTAAATTTTGCAATCATGAACACAGAATATCTTCTTATTTATTTAAGATGTCTTCAGTTTATTTCATCAGTATTTTATGGTTTTCAAGGTATAGTTTTTTTTAATGTTTTGGTTATATTTATTTCTAAGTGTTTTTATGTGTTGTAAATGAAATTTTCTTGATTTCTTTTTCAGATACATTGCGGTTATTGAATATATGTTATCAATTTTTTATGTTGATTTTATATCCTACAACTTTACTGAATGATTTTATTAGTTATACCAGCTTTTTTGGTGGAGTTTTTTAGAGTTTGTTATATGTAATGATCGTGTCATCTTCAAAGAGTGACAATGTAACTTTTTCCTTTCGTATATGTATAACTTTTATTTCTTTTTCTTGTCTAATTGCTCTGACTAGGATTTCCAGTACTATCTTGAATACAAGTAACAAGAGTGAGCATCCTTATCTTGCTCCTAAACTTAGAGAAAAGGTTTTCGCCTTCTCACCATTGAATATGATATTAACTGTGGGGTTGTCATACAAGGGATGACCCCCAGAAAACTAGAATTATGGTTTTTTGGAGGATGGGCCCCTTGTAGTCCAAACTTCTCCCACCAAGTAAGTGTCCTAGGAACCCATCGGCAAAATGTACCAGGTAGTCTTATTGTGAGAGGCTGTGTTCGGTTTCAGTGAATTTTTTCTCGGGGGAGAAGTAATTCTTTCAGTGTGTTTGCCTATTTCACGCTGGGTGATTTATGAATGCACTTGCCTACGCAGCTTTGAGCGTTCAGCACTTTCTGACCAAAAACAGCATGGTTGTTGTGCTCCTCTTCTCTGTTCACCAATCCTACTCTAAGCAACATTTTTTTGTTGTTGTTTCTCCAGATGAAAAAGCCATTAAAGGGAAACATTTTGCCAACACAGAAGAGGTGAAATGAAAAAACGGCAGAAGCACTAAAAGACATCATAATTGATAAATTTAAAAATTGTTTTGTGCAGTGGAAAAAGGCGTCTTGATGGGGCATTGCATCAAATAAAGAATACTTTTTAAAATGACTGAAGTTTAAATATGTGAAAATAAATATACATTTTTTAAAAAATGCATTCCAAGTTTTGGGGGTTCTCCCTTGTATATAGTATTTGTGGTATCTTTGCAGCCAAGAAAATATGTCACATAAGCAGTTAAATGTACAGATCAGAAAAGGTCTGTGCTGAAGTCTTGAATTTGTGAGTTATCTTTGTGACCCATTATTGCAGCATGGGAGAGATCACCTCAGAAAAAAATGAGGAGGGAAAAGAGGGCCTGGAATTCACCACAAGAAAATTGCACCATATAATGTCTACATAGAATAGTATAATCATTCAAAGAAAGGATTACCAGAAGGGTAGAAGGAAAACTGGGATATTGTTGTGATTTTGTAGCCAAATGAGTGTTTTGAGAAGAAACTCAATAGCGTATAATGATGCTGAAAGGTCAAACACAAGGAACTAAAAAGTGTTAATTAAATATAGTGACATAGAAGTAAAAATATAGATTAAAATAATCAATAAATGGGATCCAATTTTTTTAAATTCCACATTCATTATCTTTAGTTTGTTTTATAGACTAGTGAATAATAAGTCTATGGCCTGTTTTCTTTTTTTGAAAATAAATTAATAAATTAAAGTTTAATTAGCCATATACAAAATTATTTCCTTGCACTCCATAATATTTGTTCACGATCTTTATCCAAATTACATAAACAAATTAAATCATTGCTTAATATATCAACATCAGTAGTACCTGATTCCATTTGCAGCATTTTATTACCATAGCTCATTGTTTCTGTGATTTTATGTTAAGTTTAGTAAAATATAATAAGAATAAATAGCATTCATAATTTTTTTAAATGGCATTCAGGAATTTGTATATCTTATCTTAAAGCTTACAGTGCTATTATTATTCAATGATAGTGCTTCTACTAGAAGGGAATAGTTTATAACTTTCCTAAAATTTTACATCAGAATTTTAGATAATTTTATTTTAGATGAAAACTACATGAAAAAATATGAGACTTTAGTCCCATGATAATATTGGGAGTCCTGTCAACTGCAATCATGGTGAATGGATTTGAGAAATTGATTCTTTAATAATATATCTTTTTTTTTTACTTTATTATAAAGTTGTGGGGTACAAGTCAGAATTAAGTACACAAATGGTCTACGTGGAGGTGAAGTTTGAGCCTCCCACTGGTCCTCGCTGCCCTTAGTTTGGGTTCATTTACCCTTAGTGATGTTACATGTCCACCCACTCCATGGCAGTGTCCTGCTATTGATAATCGCTCTCCGGTAGTATTGTGATAAATGTTCAGGATCCACTTATGAACAAGAACATCTGGTATTCAGTTTTTTGTTTCTGTGATAGATCACTGAGTATGATGGACTCTAAATCCATCCAAGTCCCTACATTTGTCCTTCTTTATGGCTGTATAATACTCCATTGTGTATAGGTACCAAATTTTCTTTATCCAGACCACTCTTGGTGTGCTGCAGGGTTGGTTCCATGTTTTTGCTATTGTGAATAGTGCTGCAATAAACATGAGTTATGCAATAATATATCTTGAATAACATTTTTTGATATCATGTTTATATCACTGAAGTAAAAACAGTATGCAGGTAGGAAATTTTATCAGATTGTAGTATCTTTATGGTCAAACTGTTGATAACTAGACATATTTTTCCTCCACAGAATTTCATAATTGTACTTGACACCTACTGTTACTTTGTAAAAACCTCTCACTCCTCTATTTTTCACAAGTGTCTGATGTCATGCTTCTTCCTCTCATGGAAGCAGATGGCCTGGAACAAAACTTACCAAGCAATAGAACCAACTCACATAGACACAAATCATGATACTTTTGAATTTCCCTTACATTGCTAAATATAGGAAATCTTCACTTTGTTTATTCAATGCTGATATATGGGGGAAATTGCCTTCTTTCCTCTGTATGTAATTTAAACTGAAAAGTCCATATGGGTCCACAATACTTTTTTCTTATTGAGGAAGTCAGTAAGAAAAGTGAAGTACAAGGTACATTTCTCTTTGAGGATCAGGACATAAGTGTCTCATATACCCCAAATTTGACGTCATGAAAGAATAGGTCCAGCAGCTGGTGTGATAACTCTTTTATTATTTAATATCCCAAAACCTCAGATACCTTATCAGTACTCATGGCCATACAGCCTCCACCTGCAGGGCTCAGGCGATCCTTCCGCCTCAGCCTTCCAAGCAGCTAGAATCCCAGGCACACGCCATCATGTCCAGCAGATTTTTTTTTTTTTAAATTTATTGTAGAGATGAGATCTCATCAAGTTGACCAGCCTGGTCTTGAACCTATGGGCTCAGGCAATCCTTTCACCTCGGCCTCCCAAAGTGCTGGGATTATAGGCAAGAGACACCGCGCCCAGCCATACTTATCTTACATTATTAATGTTTGGTAGATGATTGAATAAATTACTATAAGTAAAGCATTTAGATAATAGCTTTAAATAAAGGTTTTTACCAGGAAAGGCCTTATTTCAAAACCCTGTGTTAACACCACTTATGCCACGGGTGTGAGTCTGATCATCCTTAACACAAAAGTGGATACTCAGCTGGATACTCCTTGTCATAAACTCATCCCGGTTCCTTCCACCCAACTTCCTGTCACTTCCAAGGAGAATAGAGTAAAAGACAGGGTGAAAGCACTCCTTTGGGGCGTCCCTTCTCCACCATTTCCTTGGGGCTGGCATCTCCCACATCCTCTCCTTTCACTTCCACCAGGTGATCATCATTCAGGACTCTGGCTTTCATAGCCACACCTGGAGGCGTTATATCAGTCATGTACACTCCCTTTTTACCTGGGGAAGAGGAGGGGGTGAGCTCCATGTGGAGACAAAGTGTCTCCATCTTGGTTGCTCATACACATGTTGACTTCTCTTTAGCCCTAGTCCCAGGCTTGCCCCAAGTCCTACTGTATTTACTGCCCCTAGGGTAAGAACACAGCAACCTTGAGGTTACCACACAGATGATAGGCTCTGAGGCCTACAGCTTTCTTGTCTGTTCTGGGGGGATTGCTTTTGTCTTGCTAGAGCACGTAGCCCCTTGACCTATAGTATATAAGTCTTGGGTCTGAGGAGAAGTAGTGTGGCGTGCTACCTGCCTTGCGGCCACCCAAGACCACACTTCTGTCCTTGGGTTCCCCTAATAAATTACCCCACACCAACAACAAAAAAATAAAAATATAAATAAATAGATAAATAAGAGTTTGTAGTACAGTTTAAGGTTTAGTGTTTTTATTATTATTGCTCTTTCCATTGTTAGGAAGAAATGTTCAGGCCCCATTGCTTAGCACAAAGAGAAAATTCTGGTGAACCAGTCAGGAAGTAGTTGTTCTATTGAGGATAGCAAAAGAAAAGGTCTTCATTATTCCTACTATAAAGACTAGCATTATTGACAACTATTACTTTTACAGTAGTGATTATAATGAAAGTCATTATTATTATAGCTCATAATTTAAAGTACCACGTATTCATAGTTATAAATGAAAAAGCCAGACTTCTCATCCTAGATATTTTATGCCAAAAGACATATTATTACTTGTTAAAATATATTGCGATAAGCATAAGATAAGACACTACCAAAAAATGACTTAAAATGTTTTAGATGGTGCATTCAATAGGACTTGAGGGTCTATATCTAAGAAAGGATGAAATAAATGGTGCTGAAGACTCCAGCTTTAAAAGACCAATTGCTTTTTCCATCTTACTTGCTTCATGGCTGAAGCTTTGTCTCTATTTCTTGTGGGCTTTTGTGTCTTCTACTTTTCATCCGGGCAATATGCCCTGACAGAATGCCTTGTGTGGCTTCCGTTCTCTCTAGTCTTTAGTGTAATTCCTTTCTGGTCCCTAAATCTAGGCTCCGTATTTTGTTTGTATGAAAGGCCTGGAATCCAGAATGGGTCACTTTGGTTTCTTCCTGTTCTTGGCTCCCTGATAGTAACTGTGTTGAACAGTGGTTTCTGTTTTAATCTAACTCCAATGTACATCAAGTTTGACTAATAACCTTGTTTCGTATTTCACTGAAGTAATAGAAAAAATCAGATTATAATTAAGATGAAGTGTCCCACCACCAAATTAGCTATGCTAACCAAACATTCCCCATGGAAGTTATCCTTAACGAATAGACTTTATTTGGATCTATGCCACTCTCTTCCTTTTGAATGTTTTAATCTCATCTCCTTTCAACTACTTATGGATTTTTTTCCCTGCACATATCTGTCTCTTACTTGCATTGTCAATTTTCCCACCCTAATTGATAATTCTAATCAGTATATAAAATTGGCTTTAGATCATACATTTAAAAGGCACATTAAAATACATTTAAAAATAAAAATAAGGCCGGGTTCAGTGGCTCAGCCTGTAATCCCAGTGCTTTGGGAGGCCAAAGCAAGTGGATTATCTGAGCCCACGGGTTCGAGACCTGCCCGGGCAACTTGGCGAGATCTCTTCTCTACAATAAATCAAAAATTAGTTGGGCATGGTAGCACGCACCTGTATTTCCAGCTACTTGGAAGGCTGAGGAGGAAAGATCGCCGGAGCCCAGCAGGTCGAGGCTGCGGTGGCCAGGAGTGTGCCACTGCACTCCAGTCTGGGCAACGGAGTGAGAATCCAACTCAAAAAAAAACCCCCAAAATTAAAATAATAAAAATAAAAATAGAGGGCCATTGCTTCAAGCTTTTCTTTGATTTTCTAGCTTGGGTCCTATTTCCTTTTATTAAAAAAATCCTCTTATATATGGCCTATTTTTATGTCACTCCAGCTTTTCACCTTCTGTGAAAGGTTGATTAACTGTCTTCCAAAAATGTTATTGTCGTGATTTCTGGAATCTGTGAATATATGTTACTTCATATAGCCAAAAAAATAAATAAATTAAATAAATAAATAAATAAATAAATAAGAAAAAAATCACATTTTGCAGACGTGATTAAGCTTTTTAAGATAAAGAGATTATTCAGGATTATTGGGACGGACAGACTGTAATCAAAAAGGTTCTTAAACCATCGAAGATGAAGGCAGAAGGGTCAAAGAAAGAGATGTAGGCCAGGCTCGGTGGCTCAGCCTGTAATCCCAGCACTTTGGGAGGCCGAGGCGAGTGGATTGCCTGAGACTGCGGGTTCAAGATTCAGCTGGGCAACTTGGCGAGACCTCATCTCTACAATAAATCAAAAATTATCCAGACATCGTAGCGCACACCTGTAGTTCTAGCTCCTTGGAAGGCTGAGGCAGAAGGATCCCTGGACCCCAGCAAGTCGAGGCTGCGGTGGCTTCCAATCTGGGTGACAGAGTGAGACTACAACTCAAAAAAAAAAGAAAGAAAGAGATGTCATTATGGATGCAGACATCAGATGGATGTAATTGTTGGCTCTGAAGATAGAGAAAAGAACTACAAGAGGATGTATGTGGGTAGCCTCTAGAAATTAAAAGACAAAGGAAACTGATTCTCCCCTAGAGCCTCCAGAAGGCACGTGGCCCTAACAACACCTTGACTTTAGTCCACTGAAACCCATTTTGGATTTCTGACTTTCAGATCTGTAAGGTAATAGATTTGTGTTGTTGGAATGCACTGAGTTTGGTCATTTGTTACACCAGCAATGGGAAACTAGTAACAAAAACTTTACTCTCTCTTGAAGCTTCTCCTTTTGGGTTTCTTTTCTATAACTTGATAGGATAGAAACCACTCATTTCCAGGCAATCAACATCACTGCGGCCGATCTCTTGGCAGTCTTTGACATCAGGGCTTGTTTCCAGATGTAGTCAACATTTTTTGATTGCCATCTTATGTTTTCTGAATGTTAATGTATTATGGGTAACATATTTTAGGTCTCTTAAAAAAATGTATGTGTGTGTTTTTGAGAAAAGATGTATGTGTTATTTCTGCCAGGCACTAGCACAGATTCTGACAGTAAAAGCAACCCATAAAAAATTAATGTAAATTTTAAACTTGAGATTTTTCAGGTCACGTATGTAAAAATTGAGATACCAGCCAAATGAATGCCGATGTGTAGTTATGATTTCTCAAAGGAGGCTATTTTATTTCTCTTACTTTACTAAGAACAGACAGAGACATGAGAGTCTTTTTTTGGAAAACTCTTTTTCCTCCCTGGGTTCAACCATTGAAGGTCTGACTACACGGGCATCTCTGATCCTTCCCTCCCAGGGCCAAGCAACATCTTTACCTTCTCTCCCTTGCACATAGATAGCTCATCAAGATCAGGTCCCAGGCCACCAGAGGAACAGAGAATATTTTTAAGGATATACCAGTTCCAGTGTTAGCTTATATTTGTGGGGTACAGTTTTCTCTTACCATTTCTATCTAGCCCCTGGTTGTTTCTGCAACATTGTCACCTGCTCTGTTGTGCCTTGAAAACAATTTTGTTTTATCCACCATTTATAAGAATAAAAAATTTTTATTATGTTCAGCATTTATAACAATCTGTACTGAGACTATCTTCTCTGTACACTGAGTGTGCCATCGCCTGGAAACAGAAGACCCTTACTTCTTTAAACATGTATATGCTTAGCTATAGAGTTAAAACATGCTTTGATTTTCCTTATCCTATTTGTTGTTCCTTCTCAGTTTCCTCCACCAGTTTCTCTTTTTCCTTAGTTACCTGAAATCGGAATAATCTATGATTCATTACTAAGGCATCTATTCTTTTCTGTATACACCCACTCTTTTTCTCTTATACAGCTTTAAATGTTATTATCATATCGATGACTTCAAAGTCTCCAGTCCAGATATTATCACTACATTTGTCATTCTAATGTACAACTACCCATTCAACAAATATCTCGGCTAACTCATAGGTACCTCACAATTAATATCTCTAAGATCAAAAACATGATTCAAACTATCTTCAGCAACAGCCAATGTCTATCTTCTCAGTAATACAGCCACCAACCACTCTGTTGCTCAAGAGGACACACATCATTGACTCTTCTTTTTCCATCAAACTGCACATAAAATTCATTAGCAAGTTTTCAATCTGGCCAGTTTTTGCCACCTCATGCTTACTCCCATCCCCTCATTTTAATTCACTACTTTTTTTCACCTGGTTTAGTGAAACATCTCAATATCATTTCCCTGTGCCAACATAGCTGTCCAGAGTCTGAGGAACAATCTATCCTATAAAAAAGTGAATACAAATATTCAATCTGAGTGTTTTGAAATATAAAACGTAAATAATATCATGTCCCCTCTTCCCACCCCAGGTTTTCCAGCAGTTTTCACCACACTTAGACTAAAAGCCTAAATATACACACGGCCCAAAAGGATGCCCAAATTAATCCTTTTTTGCTGTACCTCCCTGACTCTCCTCCTCATTCACTGGACTTTAATCATATTTACTGTTTAGTTAGTTCTCAAATACGCCAAGCCTTTTCCATTGTGGAGTTATTGTCCGTCCAATTCTCTCTTCTTGGGATATTCATTCCTCTGTTATCTAATGTGCCTAATTTACTCACTTTGCTAAACGTCCACTCTTCAGAAAAGTTTTCATGACAATACTATTTACAATTATACTCTCTTGCCCTCTGTTTTTAACCCCATATTCTGGTTTATTATAGAGTTGATTGATTGCCACTTAAAATTGCATTATTTTTGCAAAAATTTAATTTCCTAAGACAGAGAGCCTGTCTTGTCTGTTGCTATGTCCCTAGAACCTAGGACTTAGAACAATGCTTGGTACTGAGAAATTGCTTAGTACATGTTTTTGAATGGATAAGTTGAGTAAATTAATGATTGAATAATGTTGGCCTTCTACAAAAGCTTAGAAACTATGTTTTGTGACCAGAAGCAGTCCAGTTTATTCATCATAGGGGAGTTTAGTATACTTTACATGACAGGCGTCAAAAGATTTAAGAAAAATAATTTAGATCTGCCTCAAGTAGGGTCCCAATTTGTAAGGCAACCTGTAGGGAAAACACATAAAATGATAGCATTTGGGGTCTAGACTTTTCTTTGCTAGGAAAGTGGTTTGACCCCTTTAAGTCTTGTTGGACAGCATAACGCCTGAATGGGAATCATTCCCATAAAGCCTCTGAAAAGAAGTTCGAGATAATTACTGAGCTGATTGAAAGTGAACCCTTTTGTAGAAACGATTCTTCCAGGGAGGAATAATGAAAGTAAAGCCTCTGGGAGTAACGGCTCGCAGTGAAGATGTGCCCAGTGAGGGCATATTGCTCAGCTGAGATAGATTATGCTACGTTTAAAAGATTTCCTTCCTACTTAGCACTATTAACAACTTTCAATACGTCTCCTTACTCCTCCGTGCGTGTGCGTGTGTGTGTGTGTGTTCACTCATCAGCAAAGACTTAATTTTTCTTTTAATCAATTCCTCTCTCTCTCTCTCTCTCTCTCTCTCTCCTCCCCTGCTCTTCTTCCTTCTTTCTTTCTCCTCTTCCCTTTCTGTCATGCCATTCAGTTGATGTCATAATACCTGCCCCATTCCATATGCCGCTGTACTCACAGGGACAACGTCGCATGGTGATCTTAGGAAGAATCCATCACGAAGCGAGAGTGAGAAGGTCCCTCACGTGGAGCTCATGTGCAGGGACCAGAGCATCTTTTATGCCACGGCAATGTTAGAGGTGCTTCCAAAAAGAAGGGAGCAGAGAATTCTCTCCTTTTATATTGAAAAAGTCATTGTGGGAGCTTTGGCTTAGGGCAAGAAAGAAAAAAAGGTTTGTGATAAACCAAAAAGTGAGATGATGAAATGTAATATATATGGAAGACCAAGAACGTTTGTAATCCAACTGGGTATTGGGGTGAAGAGATGTTGAATGTGGTTCCTGAATTAAGAATAAAATCTTGCTTAAAAACTAGGAAATGCGTGACAGGCTGTAGGAACATTCTGTTACATTTTTTGGTACTACAAGAATGGAATCTTCAAGAAAGCAAAAAAAAAGGAAGATTATATTTAACCTCAAGAAATTATTGGTACCTCTGGAGCTGAAAATACTGATAGATTTTGGGTGAAAAATACCTTCATAACATAGTAATACTTCTATTACTATGAAGGAACATATACTCTAGTGGCCATTTTTAACAAACAACATTACCAGCAATATAAATAATAAAGTAAACTCCAAGATCATGTTGGAGCCTGGGGTTTTTTCCACCCATCGTGCTAGTGTGCTACCTGCCTCCTTCCAACCAAGTTCAATCACAGCCTGCTGACAGCTCGGGTGTAATGGGAGGACCACTCTGCTTCTTTGCGAAAGTTACACTGCTGGGTAGCACTGAACATATGCATAATTCCCAATTTTGCAGGAATTCGGGGCTGCAGGAATCTTGGGGCTGTAATACAATCTTGAAGAACTCCTGAACTATGCAGGAATCTCCTGAGAGAAGCCCATAATTACCCAATGTCACTTTTTCCTCCATCCTCTCCAAGGGAGACAGCATGGTTTAATAAAAAGTTGCCCCAGTAATCAGATGTGTGCTGTGGCCCCAGCTGTATAATACTTACTACATCGAAGCATTAGACAATCCTGAAACTGTCAAAACATGTTTACATATCCGGTCTATCTACACAGGAATTTCTCGTGTGATGCCATATCAGTGAAATCACTCTGATAGCTCTAAAACCTTATTTCAATATACAGTGCTCTACTTAAATATAAGCATCACAATACTCCTAACAACCGTCACACCTTAATGAGGAGTGTCAAACATTCTTCAGACTCTCCATCTCAAATGTTAGAAATGTAGAAAGTTATTGGATATTCATCATAAGATCATTATTGAATTTTCTGCTTCTTAAATAATTGGAAATATTTAATAGACATTACAGACAAAATCGTGTTTTTTTGTTTTTTTTTTGAGTTGGAGTCTCACTCCATCGCCCAGACTGGAGTGCAGTGACGGCTCCCGGCCACCACAGCCTCGACCTGCTGGGCTCCGGCGATCCTTCCGCCTCAGCCTTCCAAGTAGCTGGAACTATAGGCGCGCGCTACCACGCCCGGCTAATTTTTTGATTTATTGTAGAGATGAGGTCTTGCTTGCCCAGGCGGGTCTCGAACC